>JAJOOO010015191.1:0-14969 GCA_029582685.1 Solanum piurae | reverse complement strand
AAGGGGAAAGCGAATGGAAAGAAGGTTCGGTTGGCTATCATTGATCACATTACATCAATGCCGTGTGTTGTCATACCTGTGCGTGATTTGGTTAAGATTTGTAGGGAAGAAGGTGTTGAACGGGTGTTTGTCGATGCTGCCCATGCCATTGGCAGTGTTCCTGTCGATGTTAAAGAAATTGGAGCTGATTTTTATGTAAGCAACTTGCACAAGTGGTTTTTCTGTCCTCCTTCGGTTGCCTTTTTGTATTGTCGGAAATCACCTGTATCACCTGATCTACACCATCCTGTGGTGTCTCATGAATATGGTAATGGACTAGCCATTGAAAGTGCATGGATAGGGACGAGAGACTACAGCTCTCAGCTAGTTATACCTGAGGTGTTAGAATTTATAAATAGGTTTGAAGGTGGGATTGAGGGAATTAGGTTGAGGAATCATAAGGCTGTGATTGAAATGGGACAAATGTTGGCCAATGCTTGGGGAACATCGCTTGGCTGCCCTCCTGACATGTCTCCAGGTATGGCAATGGTTGGTTTGCCTGTTAACCTTAGGATTCTCAGCGATAAGGATGCTTTAAATTTGAGAAATCGTTTGCGTAACCATTTTGGGGTGGAAGTCCCAATTCACTACGAGGAAATAAAGGAATTACAGGATGGTGATGGCTACGTGACAGGATATGCTCGGATTTCTCATCAGGTTTACAATAAGGTTGATGACTATATAAAGTTGAAGGATGCAATTCTTCAGCTTGTGCGAGACGGAGTTACTTGTAAGATGCTTCACTCAGAATAAGAGGTATCATTGGCCTGTACAATTCTTTCTCCAACACATGATTGTTAATTAAGTGTACACTCGATATCTTACAAGTTTGTGTGCTGTACTTCATGTTTATTGTTATGTGCATAGTGTCATGTTTCTTTCTAATCACTTAAACAAGATGATGCTTCCAAGGATAGAGCAATGTACCATAAAAGAGAAGCTTCTTGTTCCTATATTTAAAATTATATATCTTATATATGAAGTGTTGTGATTTTACTGGAATAGTAAACGAACTAGACTGTTGTCTCCTTAGTTTTGCTCTGTTAAAGTCTCATGTCGGTGTTGAGTAATGAGTTGTTGTCTGTTTTTTTTTTATCTTGCGCATCCAAAGGATAGCGACTGCGGGTTTCCCTTGTCATAATTTTTTTTTTGTGTACTAAGTGATCCCAATAAGAATCGGTAGTTCGTTTATGTCTCAACATTGAGGATGTTGGATTGGTATCGGCATTACTAAAAAAAAAAAAAGTTACTTTAATTCCAAACAATCTTAATTGTACTAAATTCTCTTGATGAAAATGATATGTACTAGATTCGTTGATTTTTGATATTTTTAATTTCCTGTTGATTGTAAGCTCATACTTCACTTCTCACTTTAAGCGATAAAACACTGAAACTCCCTTCTATAAGAGGTAACCAAAAAGTAGAGAATTTACAGAAAGACAGAAGTCTCTAGGGAAGTCACCCAATCTTGTATACAAATAAGGGCCTGATGGGTATATACCAAAAAGACATTATAGGATGCTATGCTTTATGTGCACTAAAACAAGCTCTTCCCCTTCAAAGATCTTCCTTTTCTCTATCCTCATAATAACTATGTAAGTGCTAATAAAGCAACATCCATGATCTGCTTTTTCTCTTTTCCTCTAAAGGCCCAAGTAATAGTGCATCCTTCCCATTTGAATGATCCTTTGTATCCGAAACCATATTAAAAGCTTCCACCACAAGAGTGATGCTATATAGAAATGCAGTAAGAGATGATCCACGTCCTCTCTCAAGTGTATATGCAGGGACATGTTATTTTCTCCTTGTATAGTGTCAGTCAATCCTTACCTTATGAGCTAGCATTTGAAGCTGATTTAGGATAAAAATTTACTTTTACCATTGTATTAGAATTGTGCATTCATTTTTTTGATATAAAGAGTCAAACACATTCATGTATAGGTTTTATTCAACGTGGTCCCCCATGTCATATGTTCATGCTTCATGTTCAGCCCTAGGCATACGGAGATTCAAATGCCTTACACTAGTTGAGAGAATGATTGTTGTGTCCCTATATGATCTTTGACATTTCTCACATATTAACTAGCTTTTGAGATTGAATTAGGCTCAGTGTGTTTCCTCAAATAATCTGTTTGTATTAAGTGCGTCCTTACTTCTTGGTGCATATACTGTAGTGCGGCACAGATGGGGCAAACCGACTAACTTACATTGCACTGAGTTTTAAGTGCTTCTCAAGATGACTTCTACTAAATTGCAGTAGAGGAGCAAGAGAGGATGATGATGAGATATTTTGACTTGTAAAGCATCAAACATATTTTGGATTGGACAATTTTTTTGATGAAAAGACGATGTGGTTTTCATTGTGTACAAATAAAACAATTGTTTTCTAGATTATAATTGAACTCCTAATTTGAGATATACCCCAAGGTGTGCTCTTGACAAGAAGAATCCACTTAGTAGAATTGGAGAGGGGCAAATCTCTGTCTGATCCAGCTTGACAAGTGGCAGCCCAATACAAGGTTTGTGGAGTCAGGGGCCAAATTGGAGAAAAGGAGAACTTTGCTCCCTATTGGCCCAATTCGAATTTCAGAATCAGAATTAGTAAAAGCATATCCAAACCAAACCCTGATTCGGTCAATGTTAATTCTTGAAACTGGAGAACCAAATACTTTGGAAACTGGACCTACTAAGGGTTAGAAATTGAACCAACTGAATGGATATCCCTGAGATGTGGGGGTAGCCTCTGAACCATATGGGGTGTGGGTATGGAGGCCAGTCAGGAACCTATGGTTACAAATAGAAGGAAATATGTATATCATGGTGGGTATTAGGAAACAAAACTAAATTTTGGAAAGATGGTTGGATAGACCAAACTTCTCTTGGGGAATTTTTTCAGATTTGTTTCTAATTTGTGAGAACCCTGATGCTAAAGTGAGTGACTGTTGGACAGAACAGGGATGGAACATATCTTTTAGATGACTACTTAATGACTGGGAGGTGGAGAGGGTGGCAGCGCTACTGGAAAACTAGCTGGAATGAATATAACGACAACAGCCACAAACAAGATCCTGTGGAACAGAGTAAGGATGGAGTCTTTTCAGTCAACAATGCCTACAAAAGAGGACTGGACTACAGGAGATGGCAGGGGCCCCAAAATATAATTGGAATTACTTTTGGAATAGTAGTATTCCTACAAAAGTAAAGTGTTTCACCTGGTTAGTGATAAAAAGAGCATGTCTAACACAAGAAGTTCTAAAGAAGAAAGGCAGTTGGTCCCTGGGTGTTTTTTTGTTCAATTTGACAGCGGAAACAAATAACCATCTTTTCCTGCATTGGAACTTGTTTCTCAACATCACAAGCATGAACTGGACAATGCCAGAACATACATCAGATCTGTTAAGCTGCTGGATTAGGAGGGGAGGCAGTAAGAGTCAAAAGAGATGGTGGAAATTAATACCATCATGTGTATGGTGGTCAGTCTGGAGAGAAAGAAATGGAAGATGTTTTGAAGATAGGTCTAATTCCATCCACAAAGTTAAATGGAATTGTAATTTGTATAGTATCTTTACTTTTTTGGTGTTAACAACTTTGTATAGATGATATAGATCAAATTATAGATTTGATTGGAAATCTGTAATTATCCCTTTTTGGAGGTAGCCAGCATATCCTTAATGCTGAAGAATACAACCTTACTAATTTCAAAAAAAGAAGATGTGGGGTAGCCTGTGGCACGTAGGAAGTCAATTTAAGAAAAGAAAAGAGAAACAATGATCTCTCCTATGCATATCTAATATGACACAAGATTAAATGAAGCAATCATATATCTGGCATTACAATTCATTGCTTTTTAACCCTTTCTCCTCCTAATATATGTTTTTCATTGTCAAAAATTCTCTTTACCTCTGTTGGTCTACAGTAGATGATACAGAAAGCTAATGCCTTTGTATTCAATGTCTTCTCTTTTTGGTCTTTGCAAAATCTGCATTTGGGTGGTTTTGTTTCCCCAAGAACGATTTACAAGTACATAAATTGAGCTTGTCCAAGTAGGTTCTCTCTTGATACGCGTTCACAGTCTACAGTAGATGATACAGAAAGCTAATGCCTTTGTATTCAAATGTCTTCTCTTTTTGGTCTTTGCAAACATCTACATTTTGGTGGTTTTGTGTCCCCGAGAACGATTTACAAGTATATATATTGAGCTTGCCCAAGTATGTTCTCTCTTGATACGTGTTCACACTGTATTTTCATTAGATACAAGAAGAAAATGCTTTGGGAACATAGTGTACTCATGCAAAATACATATTGAGAAAAAAGACTTTCTGTAGTTCATGTAGGCGGGTATGGTAGTATGTTGTGAAGATTCATTTTCACATTTATTTTGAGTTGTATAACCTGCTTTTAGTTTATTGGATTTGGATATTTGATCAGTTTCTAAATTGAAAGCTATGTAGGTAATTTTATTTATTCCTTTTTTGTTTTGTTTTGCAGGAATTCTTCAGATAGTTATTGATAGGTTGTTTCACCAGTTTGTATGAAGTTTTGTACTCTGGAAAAACAAGTTGTAGAAGTTTACTGGTTATAAAGAATAATCCTTGTAGAAGAAGCATTGTAAGCGGCTAATAAATACCTATTATCGTTCCAATTTGGAAGTAGAATTGTGATTGAAATCTGTGGTACTTCGAAGACTTTATTGCTTCTTTTTGGTACCTGGAATTCCTTAACTTTTTCTTCTCTCCTAAATAGTCACTATACGTAAACTCCCTTCTTTTAGGTACATCCTTGCTCCTTAGCTTTAAACAATCTTCTAACCTTAATGAGCCCCTAACTGGCAATTCGTCTGCTGCTACTTGTTGGCTGAAAATCTCTTCCCTCTTGTTCTACACATGTTCCTTTTTGTTATGTGATGTAAGATTTTATCCTCGTAAAAGCACCATGTAAGCTGTGGGAATATATAGAAGATTACAAGCATTACTCTCTCTTTAGTCATTTAGGGAATTGGGGAATTCCAGAGTGCTTATATCATTGACATTTTCATGTTACTCCAGAAAATTAGTAGACAAATACACTTCATAGTAGTCCATTGATAGCTTCTTTTTGAATTTTCTTCTTCTTCCAAATATCCTCTGTTTTCATTCTATCCAAACCACCCATGAACTACATGCTGGAAGAGTTGTTTTTCTATATCCGTTTCTCTGGCTATTCAGCTTCAACCAACCAACTTTCCACCCTTCTAGTCTAGATTGATGTTTAACTATCTGACATTAACATGCATCTCAGATAGTCAAGTAGAAGAGCGCAGACAGATTGTACGTTCGGTTGGAGAAAGCCAAACAGGTGTCAAGAATAAATATTTTCTTCTCAGCGGGAAAATGAAGCATGGCTAGATTAAATCTTTAAAGATGCATGAAGTGATTAGACAGCGAATGAAATTGGGATGATATAGAGAATCAAGTTCTTGTTGGAAATTGTTTTCTTTCATTTTTTCCTGTTATTTTTGAAGCAGTAATCTTATTTACTGGTTTTTTACTGCTTTGTTTATGTGCAATTTTGAAGAAGGAATGCTTTTGGAAATCTATTACTCCCCATCTAGCAGAAACTAATCGAGCTCCGTTTGATCTCCTAGAAGTGGAAGCTGAATCAGTTCCAGGCTATAATATAGAATATGTGCGGGAATCTATTACTCTCACAAAGGGATATACATCAAGGACCAAGGACCATATAAAAACTCTAATCTGAAATGGTAGAAAATTATGAAATAGAAACATAGATTGAATTTTTTATTTTTACATTTTTTTTCCCACGACTTAGGTCTAGAGGATGTCCAAGTGTGAAGCTACGTGAGTGTAAGGGGTTCATTTGAACGTCCTTTAGTGGTTTTACAAATTTTCTCTACTATCATATATATATATATAAAAGAGAATCTTAGACCCGCCTACGTGGCGCCACCACATATCAGAATTCTCTTTTAATTTATTTATTTTCAAAATTAGCCTTCCCTTTTCATAAAAAAAGTTGTGACTTTTATGAAAAGTTGCGACTTTAATGAAGAGTTGCGGCTTGTATGAAAAATTGTGACATTTATGAAAAATTGCGACTTTTATGAAAATTTACGACTTTAAATGAAGAATTGCGGCTTTTATGAAAAATTGTGACTTTTATGAAAGGTTGTTACCTTTCCGAAGGGTTGCAACTTTTTCAAATAGTTGTAACCTTTTTGATAAGGCAAATTAAATATTTGTTCACATTACCTTTTGTTGTCTATAAATAGAGGGATTTCTTCTCATTTTAATTTTAAAACAACGAAAATTCTGAACCTTCTCTTCTTCTTCTTCACAATTAAATATTTGTGTACTTTGCTCGTGTTGAGTGGCTCACTGACACAATTGCTTATGTTACAGATCCTGATATGTATTTTTACAATCATTAATTTATGCTTATGTTATTAAGGATAAATGATAAGATGTAATAATTTCCATTTCCTTTACATTATTAATGTTTGTTACTACGTAATCTTGTATGTAAGATAATATAGTGCTTTAGTTTTAATGACTGGTAGGTCTTAAGTATTATTTTATAAATTCCGTGATATTAAATTCCCGCGCAATGCGCGGGTAATTTTACTAGTTTTATAAAATCAAATCGAATAAAGGGCTTCAATGCATGTCTTCCACTAACCTTTTATTATATTCTAATTGTAATATCTCGCAAATTGAAATAACTAGGAAGAAGTTAAGAATTGGAAATAGTCAATTTTTGGAAAGAATAGAAATTTGAAAAATTTGTTAAATATGTTAAGTTGAGTTTTTGGTCAACTTCAAACGACCATAACTCCTAGCTCAGGATGAGTTAGGTGTGCTTCAAGATATCGTAGGAAAGATCTTGGAATAATCTTTCCAACACCCTCGAGTTTGCGCGATTTCGAGTTCTTATGAGTGAGATATTTCCATTTGAAGTTGGTTGTTCAAATAAGGAAAGTCTAATCCGGATTTTTGAAGGGTAGTTTAGCCTTTTCCTTACCCAATTAATTAAATCCATTTTTAGTAAATTATTTGGAGTCTAAACTGAGTTAGTTCAGTTTATGCAATTAAGAAATACGCTAGGGCTTTGAGAGAAGAGAAAAGAGGAGAAAGGAGAAGAGAAGCTCAAGATTCGTCAAGTTCTTGCGATTGTAGTTGTGGAATTCGCCAAGAATTCGATCCTACAAGGTATGTGAGACTCTCATAGCGTTGGGTTCATTCACCCACGCACCAATCATGTTTGTTTCAGCGAAATTCGTTTCTAGAAAGTTGAAAGTATGATGTTCTTGAATTATGTTGTTGGAGATTGCTTTAGTTCTTGAGATTTGATGGGATTGTGGAGTTCTTGATGGAATCGTATCGATTTAAGAGTTGTTTTGAGTTAGACTCTTGTGTATATATACTGGGCATTTGAATCTATAGAAGGATTGAGAAAAAGAATTGGATTTAGACGAATTGGGGTGAGAAAACGAAGAAGGAAAAAGTCGAGCAGGTTTTGGCAAGCAAGTCTGTGTCGCGGACTTGCTCCCCCAGTGTACAAAAATCACCTCAGAGTCGCGGTTAGGACGCGGACTCCTCTGTTTCAAAATTTAATTTCGCGATCAAATATTTAAATACATCTCTGCGTCGCGGACTTGTTTCCAGACAGTGATTTCTTGATCTTTTCTCATGTTTAGCTATCTAAAAATACTCCTAAACATCATGAGATCTTTCCTATCACAAATCACAATCCTTGAATCCATAATTCAATTCAAGGAAAGTTAAAAGTCAAGTCTAGAAGTTAAAAATCAAGTCAAGAGAAGTTCATAAAGTATTCCAAAAGTCTTTTACAAACGTTTTAACTTTGTTTTAAGACTTAAGCTTTGAGTTGAGTGAGTAAGAGCAAAGTTCATTTCTTCAAAGATTATACGGGAACTAAGTATTCCCAAAAGTTAAAAATATTTTCACATTTGAGCAAGAAAGGGAACATCGATTCCAAGAAAGCTTTTAAGCTAAATTTTGAGTAATTATCTCAAACCAAAAAAAAGAAGTTTTTGTTTTAAAAACATATGAGCTAAGTATACTTTTGGGAGTAGTATTGAGCACAAATATGGGGACACGAGTTCATAATAACTCAAGTCTCCATAAACTATGTAGTTATCATGGGTAGTAAATGATCATCCTTTTTAGATGATTCCTTAAGTGTTTTTTAGCATAGACTAGTGGATCCACTTAGTTAAGGTGTTCTATATGACGACAAAGTATAAGACAGTTTTGGCAGCGTGGAAAAGACGTTGCATCACCACTTAGGCTCATAGTGGTGGTTGTCGGTTAGAGAAACTCCCACATAAACTATATTACTTTATTATATGAGTAAAGTTGAGTTTGTTATTGCATTTTCTTTAACGAACTAAGTTGTCTCTATTGTTTTAAAAGCCTTCTATATATTGCATGTGTTTTATTGCTTTATATTGAGTTAAGTTGTTCATGAGTTGAGTAAAGCCAAGGTAAGTGTTCCTTTCAGATTTTTTTCAAGCTTATGTTATGTTTAACATTCCAACTCGCATACTCGTACATTCAATGTACTGATACCAGTTGGTCTGCATCGTCTTATGATGCAGACACAGGTAACCAGGATCAGCATCCAGCGCCTCGTTGATCCAGTTGAGCACTCAGAGTCTGTGGGTAAAACTCCTTACTTTTCAGAGGGCTCCTTTTTACATTGTTTTCTAGTTTTCAGTTGTTAGGATGATCTGGGGTCCTGTCCCGACATCCCTCTTTGTTTTAGAGGCTTCATAGACAGATAGTTATAGTCCTTTAGTCTTATTCATTTCAGTTGTATACGTTTAAGACTTGAATTGCCATTTTTGGATAAGTTATTATCTCTTAAGTTATTGCATGAGTTATATATCTTATGTTTAAGTCTTCCGCTGAGTAAGTAAGCCAGGCCAAGGGTTCGCTTGGGGCTAGCAATAGTTCTCGAATGCCAATCCCGCCCAGGGTATAGGCTCGGGGAGTGACACTAATATCGCCATACGTGTATTATAAGGGCTTACCACCTTTAAAGTAGTATAGAAGTATAGAAAATTGTGGCTAAACCTAGTCTATCTTATAATAGTTTTGTCACTTTTTATGATTTTTAAATAATATGTATGCTTTTATCTAATTATGTATATAATTAAATAGTACATTTTATGTATATTAAAAAAATGGTCTCAAAATTAATTAGTTCATATTTATTTTATTTCGTTAAGTTTAAAAAGATTTTTAATTAATCTTATTTAAATCCTATCCGAATTTAATAAATTTGGTTACGTTCTTAATTAGAACTGACTATAGTTAAAACTGATCTGGCCATGTCTTAATTTGAAATCTAACACGTTTTATTGTAAATCTAACTATTTTGTTAAACTCAGCTTTCAGACAAAATTTGGGCCAAACCCAACAGACCCAAAAGACATTTTCATAAGAAGGCCCACCAAAGCCCACTGTTGGAAACCTTCCATAATAAGATGTCGTTAAAATTAAGAAGCTTGTTAACTGATTAATATCAATTCGTCTTATTTAATTACTAGCCGAATCTATCCTAATTAAATTCAAATCGGCTAAGTTTTTGTAATGCAATTGTAGCCACTTCTTTACCAAGTTTTTCAACTTATATTAAAGGGCCATTTTTGGGCCAATATTTCCCTCAAACATTCTAGCCCATTTCCCCTTCTTGCTTGCAAACTCAGCAGCCCATTCCTTTTCACCCAATCCAGTTCCTAAGCTAACCCTCCAGCCCACCAAATTACCCCTACCCGGCCCAATCCATCATTTTCAAAAGATCAGCAATATTCCCAACGTTAACATCACAACTGACAGTAACGTTCACAAGCTTCATCTTAGAAGATTTCGCAGCAGCCAAACAACGTCTTCAACAATTCGAGCGGCAACAATCGATTCCAAATGGCAGTGGCAAGCAGCGTCAACAATTCCAATAGCAATTGGTTGGATTGGTATGAGAATCAAGCATATTCCTTTGTCTTGGGAGGAATTTTTGATTTTCAAATTCGAAATGGTGGCGAGAATGATGAGGAGAGACATTGCAACGCTTCTTGAATCCATTTTCGTATGCCACTGCTCGTATTCAGGTACTTTTTCCCATTTTCGTCTGACTTAAGGGTTGGGGGTTTAGTTGATTGATCGAAAATTTGGTATTATCAGTCATGGTGGTTAGCTCTCTCCTGTTACTGCTTAGAATTAGTAATGAAACACATAATTTTGCTTTGCTTCAAACCCTTCTTCTTGTATATTGATGAATTTGTGTTCAACAATTTATATTTTCAAACTTTTCTCGTTTGGTACCTCTCTGCAAATTGTTGGCAATTTCGTAAACAATTTATATTTTCAAACTTTTCTCGTTTGGTACCTCTCTGCAAATTGTTGGCAATTTCGTAAAAACCTAATTTGAATCAGTGCAACACCTACACTTTAATAACAACTTATCGTCAATTGAAATCTTAAATTGTCATGCTCTTCACACAGAGAAAGATATTTGAATGGCATGATTAGTTATCCAAATATAGAATATATACATATCATTCCCATGTTCAATGTGTCTTTATGTTGTTCCATGTTGATTTAACAGTAAATTATGTATGTCTCAACCATTCACCAAAGTCTGTCCATTTTATTATTACCTTCTAGAGTCAAGATTTGGTCCACAATATCTACAAGATCATTTTGTAACACCTCATACATACAAAGTAACTAGCTTAGTAATACAAGACTCATGAGTTGTTTCATCAATTTTACTGATAGATCAAGAATATATATAGAATTTTAGGCGTATACGCCAAGTTGGAAAGGGGAGGACAAACATGTAGCTCAGGGGGACAGGGGCTTGCTGGACAAATCCCAATGCCAGACCCCAGCCTCACGCCACAAGGTGCAGTCCCTCGCGTTGAGCCTGACTAAGCCAAGCACTACATGTCGGTGGTTTTCATATTTGTGCCTTGTACGTATTTGGATCATTTTACAAGTTTCTGACTTTGGGCTTAGTGCATTGCCTCTAAAAGTAAGCAGCATCTGATATTAGATGCATTAGATGGTATATCTAGTTTTGTTTATTTCCTTGTTAATTAGAGCTTCTAAATGGGCATTTACTCAAATCTCTAACAGGGAGATGAAAAAACACGAGGTTGAGGAATAAAATACGTCCACGAGGGAATGCAACAATGACTGACATTTTGTTACTCTTCTTGTTTTGCCAGGATGTAGGTTGGTTGGAAGAAATAAAGCTTGGAAGCTATCGGCAAATTTTCTAAGAAAATGGTGTTAATGGAGAGTATTTGGAGGGGATGTCCTGTTTCTTTTAATTTTTTATCTATTCTCACTGTTTCATTATTTCATTTGAGTTTAGTTTGTTCAAAATAGGATGATTAATCTAGAAACTATTCATGCTTATCTTTAAGTGAGTTTACTGTGATAGGTATTATGGTTTGGCATTAAATGGTTATAATAACATTCGTTGATTTTAACTTTGTCTCTTAAGCGATTTTATTCTACTAGTGTACAATTCATGATCTTGGTTTAGTTCTCTCTTTAAATACTCTATTTTTGTTCTAAATCAGTCCATTTTGGTCAAGAACTTGGTTTTCCCCTCTGAATTTTTTTAAATTGAATGAGTATGTTAGTATTGTTCATTGCATCAGTGATTCCATCATAGTGTCATAAATTATCCATTTCATTTGGAAGTTGAGCAAAAATTTATGTTTGGTTCAGTTATGAAAGTATTCGACCTAATTCCCCCTCCTTGTCGTCTTCACTGTTTAGGAGGGATTTGGACCATCGAAAAACACAGAAATTCTTCATCGAGAAATAGGGGTCTTGGAAAAGAGGATTTCAAGTTTAAGAATTTTTAGAGGAAAACGTCCTCTTCTTTTATTGTTTCCGAGGCATTGGTTCATTGGATTTCGCCGGAGCTCATTTTTTGGTGGTGAGAAGTCTTCTCCAGAGCTCATCTTCTGGTGGTAAGAAATCTTCAAGCTCGTTTTTTCAGTTTGCTACACAAAAAGAGGTAAATCCCTTCTTTCTTCAGTATTTTGATTTACAGATATGTAGAAATTTGTTTAAGAGTTCTGTTTCTTTATTAGATGCATTTGTTCTTCCTTTTAAGTGTTATCGATGTAGGTTAAACATATATATTGCTTATGTTGCTACTTGCTAGTTGTTACGCTTCTCATGTGGATTTTTGCTTGAAATGTTGAAGATTTGAACCTCTTTGATCTCACTGTTGGTTGCTCCCCGATTGGAATGTCGTACTGATCTCCTCCCTCACTCAGAATGATTTAGTCTCGGCCTCTCTTTGTTCCTTCTCCTAAATGTCTTAAGTGTCATCTTGTTTTCTTTAGTTGAGAGTTGATACTTATATGCGTGGAATGATAAATGATTAAGAGGGTGCTTATGGTTAGAAGTTTTAAGCTTTAAATGTGTTGTGTTGTTTCTTTTGTTGTTAGTTTTATAATTAATGTTTTTTAAGTATTTGAGATGTATCCAGTTTAATTTTTTTTTCATTACTGCCTATTATTGAAACTTTGTTGCTCCCGTATCTTTTTTATAGTCTCTGTTTTCCACTGAGGTTTGGTTTAAATTAGTCACTGATCACTTTTTTTAAAAAAACAATTTGGACTCGTGGTCCATTTATTGAATGCTCAAACATAAATTGTTCAAAAGCAGCCCTTGAAACCTAACAATAAAAGTCCAAATCCAGCCCAAAAGTGACTGAAATTAGTGTAATAATGACAATAACAAAAACAAAGTCCTACATTGTAGGGTTTCCAAATTTGATCTTCTGCCATCTCTATCATTTTTCCTCTTTTTCAGATGTTCCTTGTGTTCACCCCGAAATTGAGCTTCTTTCTCCTTTTGCTTTTGGTAATCAGCTGTTTGCATCCTCTCTGTCGAGGATTAGAATCGTGTGTTCCAGCTCCGAGGCTCTGTGTGTAAGTATTTTTTCACTCCCCTTCTTCTTTGTTCCTTTGTTCCTTTGTTCTTGTGGTTGATTCATCGTTATTTTTCAAAAGGCGGTTGGACATACCCAAGATGCACCTAGGATTTTACTTCTTGGACTTTCAGCTGGATGCAAGCTCATTGTCGCTAATCTGGTTCCCATATCCTCATTTTTCCTTTGGAATCTGTTTTTGTCTGGTTACCTAGCTTCGGCAAGTTATTGTTCTCACAACTATTTTACCCTGAAAATGGCCACAAACTGATTTGTAATTGTAATAGTTATGAAATATTGTGCCCTTTAATGTGGTTCCCCCTCATGTTTGACTCTGATTGACTGTAATCTTCATTGTTTTAATTCTAATGGTAGGAATGCCTCTTTTATCCATGTTCCTCTCTACAAGTATGCTCAATTTGTACATTTAGCCGATTCATCATCTCTTTGATCTCCTCTATCTTCTCTGCTATCTCCTATGGCACTTTCCATGTACTTCTAATTATTAGCTTTAAACTTAATGAGTCAGTTTCCAGTTGAATATTAGAAAATCCATAGTTGCATATGGCCATAGTTTCAGCCTCCATGTTTGTTGCAACTCCAATACTTTTAGCTTCTGCATACAGTATATCTCCATTGTTATCTCTTTATACAAAAACCATATGAACTTTCCCCTGGATTACCCTTACTGATCACTCATTAAGAATTTTTTTTAATGTGGTTGAAAGATGACATAATGCTTTCACTTTTAATTAGAAGACCACTATTATTTTATAAGCCCGAAAGGCCCAAACCTATATACACTAGTTATTTTTGTTTTGATTAATTCTAACTTTGAATACTTAGATTTACTTAATTAAATGAAAAAACTACATAGGTTTCAGGCGAAGCTTATAAATGAAAAAGACTAATACTTCGAAGAGTTACAGGAAGTATAAAGAGAAGAGAAAGGTCAACAAATTTCCTTCCATTAGCAAAGGAAAAAAAAGTTTAGGAGGAACAAGAAGAAACAGTAAAAGATATATGTAACTCTTGTTTGATTTTTGAATACTTGTATTTTATTCTTTTTCATAGGTATTTGAATTTGAGTATAAACACTAGGTAAACAGTTCATCAGTTATTTATTTGGTAAAAAAATACATAACCACATTTGCCTTGAAGCGGAAGGGGGAGCTCAAGGGACGGCGCCTCGAGGCTAGGGTGGGGGGAATTGAGGTTGGAGGTGAAGGGGGCCTCGGGGTGCGGAGCCACGAGGTTGGAGTAAAGAGGGCCTCGGGGAGCGGCGCCTCGAGGCTGGGGATGAAGGGGGACTCGGGGAGCGGCGCCTCGAGACTGTGAGTGAAGAAGGGCTCGGGGAGAGGCGGCTCAAGGCTGGGGTGGGGGGCCTCGGGGAGCGGTGCCTCAAGGCTGGGGTGGGGGGCCTCAGGGAGAGGCACCTCCAGGCTAAGGCCGGTAGGGGGCCTCGAGGCGCGGCGCCTCGAGGTTGGGGTAGTGGGGGGCTTAGGGGGGCGGCGCCTCGAGACTGGGGTTAGGGGGAAGCTTAGGGGCGAAGCCCCTCAAGGCTGGGGGTAGTGGGGGAAGCTTAGAGGCGCGACGCCTCGAGGCTGGGAGGGGGCTTAGGGGCGAGGTGCCTCGAGGCTGGGAGAGGGCTTAGGGGTGAGGCACCTCGAGGCAGGGGGCGGGGAAGCCTCCGGACGCGGGGACTCGGGGGTCTGCGCCTAGAGGTTGGGGTGGCTGGGGAGGGCGGGGCTTGGGGTTCGACGCCTCGAGTCAGGGGTCTGGGGGAAAGCCTCGAGGCTCAACGACTCAAGGCTGGGGTGGGGGCAAGGAAGGCCTCGAGGTCGACTCTTCGAGGTAGGGGTGGGGTGGACCTCGGGGATCGGCGCCTCGAGGATGGGGTGTGAGGTGGGGGGACTTCGGGGAGAGGCGCCTGGGGTGGCTGGCCTCGG
>JAJOOO010015190.1:0-11991 GCA_029582685.1 Solanum piurae | reverse complement strand
CCAACTGTTGTTTCTATTAGGTCTCCAATTATAAAGAACTTAAGCCTATAAAGGAAAATATACAAATAGTCCAGAACTCAACAAAAATAAATATATTAAAATGTTAACAAACTGAAAAAAAAGATATATAAATTAAAATGGAGAAAATAATATTGATTAAATTTCTGTAAATTCTCAGAACCATTAAAATGGGAGATATTCTCCTTAGTTGTTTATACTACGTATCAGAAAAAATTGCATGTGTGTATCATAATGCATTTATTATCAAATTATATCTTCTTTGATTAATACATATTGATACAACCAATTGTATTTATATATCAGAAAAAAATTATATTTGTGTATTGGAAAAAAATGATATAACTTTTATAAGACTGAAATCGAAATGAAACTGATACAACTATTATCATTAAAAAAATATACTTGTGTATTTATTTTAGGGATGATACAATCATATTCAAACACCGTATTCATTTATTTAAAATTTGTGTATCACAAAAAAATAATACTGATTGTACCTGAGTATTTATTTGGGGATGATACAATGTATATTTATATATCTATGTTTCAGTTTCAAAATCAATATGTGTATCTGTGTACAAGATTAGGAGAGAGACGAGTGAAATTGAGAGAGAGTGTGTGAGAGGGAAAGAGGAGATTGTGTATGTGTATCTGCGTATATTTGTATCTCAATTTCAAATGAGATACTTGTTGGATATGTGATACAATATATTCGCCTCTCTCCTCTATCTCTCTTTATCTCACCCCGCCTCTGTACTTTCTCTCTCTCAATCTATCACAACCCAAAAATGGACGTGATGACACTTGTCTTATCCCACCAAGACAAGTCTGCCTAAAACTCAACCTTTACAATAAAATGCGGAAATTTTATAATCAACTCAAAAATACCCCCAAAATATGGTTGTCACGTGTACAAGCCTCTAAAGTATTACAATTGATTCAAAAGAAAAACACAAGTCTCAAATGATCTTGTTTCTAAAATAGAACAAGATCATAATTAAATAGGAGTAAAAAGGTCTGCTAAAATAACAAGCAGCTACCTCACAAACCTCCACAAGAAGCCTCAGACAAGGAGAAGAGAAAAATATCACAAAGGTTCGGGCTAGTAACCTACAAAAAAATGTAGTAGCAAGGGGTGAGTACCAAACCACACGGTACTCAGCAAGTAAACCTCTAAACACAAGCTAAGGGGATAGAATATAGGTACTCCTTACACCCCAACCGAACCTCCACAACTACAACCTGCATAAAACCAGCCCAGCCTAACAGTTCACAATTTACAAGTGCATATCTCAACAACACCATTCTAACAATCACATATTCTCAACAACAAGCTCAATATTCATCAATTACAACCTCCACAACTACAACCTGCTTAAAACCAGCCCAACCTAACAGTTCATAATTCACATAGCACACAGCTCAACAACAACACTCTAATAATTACATATCCTCAACAACAAGCTCAATATTCATCAATCAAAGTTCCACAGAAAGGCACTCACAAGATCAGTAAAACACAATATCAAATTCACTAATGATAAATATATGCAATGCAATGTCAAGTATAGTTATGCATGTCTGACCTAGTGATACACACCCGTTGTCTTTCAGTTCGGGACCCATGGGGGACATATCTGTCCATGCATTCATCGTGACGAGCGATACGACCCTTGATAATAGTAACCATCGCGGCGTGCGATACGTCCCTCGAAATGGTACATCCTCTTTAATTTCTTATTCTTTCTCAATTCACATAACACTTGTCACAACTATGTCTCAGAATAATACAAATGACATGTTCACACAAATAATGAGGAGATGACCATTTTCATAACATTGCACAATTCACAACAACACAATCATGATACAACATCAACAATGATTCAACAAGCCTTTCAAACCATTCTCAACACATCACACACAAACAATTAATCACATTGCCTTTTATTACCCCTTTTTCATCATTAGAATTAATAAATGTGGACAAGTCAACCCATCACCAAGTCTCATTACCCCCAAACACATATTACAAGGAAATACACGAATTTCATACACTACATAAGGGTTTAGAAATCCACTTGCCTCAATCAATAAAAAATTCATTCCGGGACTTGAGTCTTCCCCTTTCGTTGAACTTCCAACTCAAAGCAATCTATTCACATTAATATCACAATAAGATTTTGAAACTAACAACACCTATATTACTATGTGTCTAGCCTAGACACAAAAACTCATCCAAAATTTCTCTAAACACTACAACCCTAATAGCTTTCATATAATATAATGCACCCATATTTAATTACATATCTCAATATATCAAACTTGAATTATAATGTGATAATTATAAAATTTTCGAAATCAAAACCAAGTTACGAAATCAATACTTAAACAGTAACTAATATGTGCTCGTGGAATACTTTTAGAAAGAATATTATTAGTGCATCTATTCAATAATATCACATCCCCTAATCACTGGTCATAATTGCCCTATGATATAATCCCCAGTTCTTGTCGGCAGTAACCCATAAAACAATACTTATACATTAATTTGAAATACTAATATTGGAGAAACTTAAAAACCAACCCGTTACACCCGTAGAGCCTCACTATAGTTTAACACAATTTACTGCTATCTAAAACCACTACAACAAAAAGTAGGATTTAGTGGCAATTATTTAGAGGAAATAATATAATTGCCGCTAAATAATATTTTAAAGCCACATTTACCGATAATTACCTTAAAGCCACTAAAAATAACTCTTAATAGCAATTACTTTTAAAAGCAAATAGAAAGAAATATCCTCTTTTTACCCTAAAATACCCAAACATTCTCTTAGTCAAATTTTATTTCATCCTCAAATTTTCAAAATACTCAATCTATCTTCTCCATTCCATCTGAAGACTGGGTTGATTTGAAGCTTCCTTCCATGGCTACGATGGATCTGAGCTGAAGCACGCATCAATTTTTTTCTTACTGCTCGAATTGAAGCACAGTAAGCGGTAATCTCTCTCTCTTTCTTTCCGCTCGATCTGTCTTTCTCGATCTCTCAATGTCTCATTCTAGTTGGTAATCCTCCTTCTCTCAGTGTTTTTTTGATAAATGCTTACATGCATATGATATCAACTGATTTCCATAGTTGCTAAGTTAAGAATTTCGAATCTCGAGCTCTCGTCCTAAGCTCTTTTCTCTCTGTCATCGGAAGCTTTCGCCGGAGTTCTTTTCACGTGGTGGTGAAATAGTTCGTTTCAACTCGTCGTCTCAAGTTCACTGCCCACAACCAGGTAATGTGCTTCCGCTATCTCTTTAAATTCCCAATTTTGCTTTGTGTTCGTTTTAAGTATTTTAGTTGTTTTGATTTAGTCACTGCTTAACATGTAGGTTAATGGTTAAATGCCATATTACTTACTTTTTTTTTATTTAGATTTTTCCAGCTCATATTTGTTTCATGTTGTTTGTTAGAATTCAGCTTTTGGGTACTGCATTCTTAGTTTCGTTTCCTGCATTCTGTTTTGCTCAAGTGTAATTTCCCTCTCCCTTTTATCTAAATCACGTGTTTAAGCTCATTTATGTTTAGTTGTATACATTTAAATATTGGTATCATGGAAGGAACTAGCTTAATTTCAAAGTTTTGCTGGCTTTTTTTTCCACATAATTGAGAGAATTTAAATGTTTGTTAAAATTAGTTGCTTTTCATTCCAACTCGAATATGTTTGAAAAGGTAAATCAGGCACTGTTTGGAGACTGTTTTCATGTCCAAACAATAATCATCTCTTTGTTTTCTAATGGACCACTTTGGTGAGGTAAGTATAAACTGCTGTTTGAAACTTGAGGATGTTATGGGAGAAGTTCTCCTTTTCAGTATATATAGTTGTAGGAAAACTGTATAATCTGGCTCAGTTTTCTAGCTTTTGATTAATTATTGAATTGTTGATTCATGATTGATTCTTTCATTTGTCCATTGATTCGAAAAGCTTCAACTGTAACTCATTTAGTAGAATTTTGATGTTAAACCTAAATTAACCCAGTAAGGTGCTCTGTACAGCTAGAAATTATGCTTTTCGTAATGAACTAAATTCATCAAATTTACTGTAACACTGGATGATGAGGAAAACTGACCATTTTTTATACCGAAAGGTATCTCATGGGATTCACAGAGGTGCAAAAGCTGGCACGGGCACCATGATCATAAAAAATGAAAGATTGTATACATGATAATGAAATAGGTACAGACGAGTTGAGTTTGTTAGCTCCATTACAATGAGCCTTAGTTATGGATAAAGCTAACAAAGTCCAAAAGTCTGACATGTGGTCTATTTTATTCATTTAAATGTGCCTTTTACCTGTTTAGCTCACAACTCAACTCCATTTTGGGTTTGACATCCCTTTCTCAATTGCCTTCTAGTCGAAGGATATAGAAAGGTCAGGCTATTGGTCTTTGCTAGCATGTACAACTATCTTAACCACTTCCTAATGTATCCTAATTCTCATCCGGGTTCTCATGTTGCTATTCAATAACTAGCTGGCCATTTTCTCCGCCTTATTCCCTTTAAAAC
Source organism: Solanum piurae (assembly GCA_029582685.1). NCBI lineage: Eukaryota > Viridiplantae > Streptophyta > Magnoliopsida > Solanales > Solanaceae > Solanum > Solanum piurae. The sequence continues at coordinate 7,413 of JAJOOO010015190.1, read as the reverse complement.
AAATTTAATTATAAACATCCACAATAGAATGTTCAAGAGATAACATCATAGTTCATAAGCAAAGTATAGAAGTATTAACTGATCAAGCCCAGAAATATTTTCAAGTCGAGAAGGTTCACACTTGACATTTAAGTTGTGTCCGGTATGAAAAATGTTGAGTTACCTTATTAGGATCTGGTGGCGGTGGTGATCTTTTTTTGCCTCTTAACTCTCTGGTAACTTTAAATTGAGAAAACAATTCCTCGTATGAATTATCATATTGTTGGTTGGATCCCCTGTAGCTCTGAAAAATTTGTTTTTGAATACTGTTATATCCGGTAAAATTTGTTATAAATTCTGGAACTCCACTAGTGATTACTTCATTGTCCAGCTCCAGAACAAGCACATGACCTTCTTGATCACAACTTACACCTAGCCACAGGCAACAGTCGGTGTTTAGATCCTATCTAACCAGTTTGGTCGTTGATTTAGAAGAATCAAATGTAAAGCTGTTGAGTGTCTTTTGGTAAGTAGTTTCCAATATAGTCTCTACATCAGATGTAATAATTTGTTTGTTATATAAGTTAGTTTGACGTAAGATGTAATACGTAAAGCTGTTGAATATCTTTTGGTAAGTAGTTTCCAATGTAGTCTCTATTGGTAAGCTTTGACATGGCTAACACAAGCTTAAACACTATATCTCGAACTACTATGTTGATTATTTGATCTTTTATCTTCTTCTTTTTTTGTAATTACAGAAAAGTAAGAAATATCATGAACAATCATGGAGAATTCTAGAAATAGAAGATGGATGGATTACAGTAGAGTCAGTAAAGAGCATTTAGATGGAGTAGAAAATTTTCTAAATCATGCATTTCGTGAAATCCATGATGGAGGAACAATTTCATGCCCTTGTATTAAATGTGTGCTATACTATCAAGTATATCGGGCAGTGGCATATGATCATCTCGTCGTTAGTGGTATTATCATATAATACTTGGTTTTTTCATGGAGAGTTTCTCAATGGATCAGCAAGTACTGGAGAAAATAATGACAGACAAGAAGCTTTAAGGAGCGCTGATATGAGAGAAATGATACATGATATTTTTGGTAGCTTCATCCAGTTCAATGATAACATTAGTGAAAGGGAAGAGACAGCGCCAAATGTAGAGGAAAATGCTCCTCATCCATCAAGAAATCAACCTCATCCAGAGATAGATCAGTTTGAACAACTCTTGAGAGATTCAAATGAAGAACTTTACCCTGGGTGCAAAAAGTTCAGTAAACTATCGTTTGTGCTTCAACTTTACCGCATAAAACTATTATTCAAATGGTCGAATGAGTCTTTTAATACCTTGCTTGGTTTATTGAAGGATGCACTACTTGAGGGTGAGAAGTTGCCTTCTTCATTTTATGAGAGCAAGACGACTATTGAGGGCTTGGGGTTAAATTACAAAAAGATTCATGTTTGTCCCAACGATTGCATGCTTTTTAGGAATGAATTTGCTAAGAAAGATGTCAATGAACGCTTAATTTGTGGCGCTTCTAGATGGAAAAAAACAGTGTCAAAAAGATTCCAGCCAAGGTACTAAGGCACTTTCCTCTAAAATCAAGACTACGGAGATTATTTATGTCTTAAAAAATAGCTAAATTGATGCGATGGCACCACGAAGAACGGAATAAGAATGGAGTTCTTCGACATCCTGCGGATTCTGAAGCTTGGAAAACTTTTGACATCAGACATTCAAAATTTGCTAAAGATCCTCGCAATGTTCGGTTAGGATTGGCTAGTGATGGTTGTAATCCTTTTGGTACTATGCGAAGGTTTACAGTACATGGCGGGTGATTTTAATGTCATATAATCTTCCATCGTGGTTGTGCATGAAAGAAGAGTTCTTCATTCTGTCCTTGCTCACTCCTGGACCAAAAGGATTCGGAAATAATATTGGTGTCTTTCTAGAACCTTTGATAGAAGAGTTAAATGATTTGTGGTCTGAGGGGACAGAAACCATTGATTTCTTTTTTAATGAGACATTTCAATTGCGAGCTGCTCTCATGTGGACCATAAATGATTTTCCAGCATGTGGTTCTCTATCAGGATGGTGTACTAATGGTCAATTTGCATGCCTCGGCTACAACACAAACACTCAATCTAAATGGTTGAAACATAGTAAAAAGTTTTGTTTCATGGGCCATCGGCGTTTCTTGATGCAAGGACATAAATATCGAAATGATGCAAAATCATTTGATGGGACTAAAGAATTAAGACCCGCACCTTCTCCTATATTTGGGTCACAAGTTTTAAATCAAGTTAAAGGCATAAAGTTCACCCTTGGTCAGTTAAGTAGAAAGGCAAGTGGGGTGACGAAAAAAACATGGAAAAAGAAGAGTATTTTTTCAACGTTCCTTACTGAGAGTATAATTTGGTTCGTCATAACCTTGATGTGATGCATATAGAAAAGAACGTGTGTGATAACTTGATTTATACATTATTGGGTCTTGGTAAAAAATCAAAAGACAATGTGGAAGCTCGATTGGACTTAAAGGAGATGAATATAAGACCAGCCTTATGGCCTCAACAACGAGCTAGTGGAAGGACATATCTTCCTCCTACTTATTTTACAATGTCGCCGAAAGAAAAAAGGTTATTCTATGAAGTATTAGAAAATGTTAAGTTTCCACATGACACTATGCATCTAATATCTCGCGTTGCATTCGCAAATGAAACTTGTCAGTACTCAAAACTCATGATTGCCATGTTATATTGCAAGAACTTCTTCCTATTGCCTTGAGGAGATCGGCAGATAAAAGGGTGACTTCTGTTTTAATTGAATTATGCTCATATTTTCGAGTGCTTTGTAGCAAAGTGCTTAAATTCAAAGAGTTAGAGTTACTGGTAGAAAAAATTGCACAAACTATGAGTAATATGGAGACCATTCTTCTACCATCATTTTTTACTGTCATGGTACATTTGGTCATTCACTTGGCTTTAGAGGTTAATATTGCGGGGGACCGGTACAATATCGTTGGATGTACCCAATCGAGAGGTATGAAGAATCATATTATATATTAATCATATATTTTAAGTTATTAATTGCTAAAATATTAGACTGATGTAATGATTTTATCCAACAGGTACTTGCGTAAATTAAAATCGTATGTTCGCAATCTTTCATGTCCAGAAGGTTCGATAGCTGAAGCATATATTGCGAATGAGTGTCTGCAATCTTGCTCACTGTATATGGAAGGTGGCGATTCAAGGTCTTATTGGTCTAGAAAAAGTAAAGATGATACGAAACATGAGGTTGATAAAGAAGGATGTTTTTTTCCGACTATTGGAAAATCATATGGCTCCATAGAAGTAATTAAGTTGGATAAAAAAAACATGGGTGCAAGCACATCGATATGTGTTTTTCAATTGTGAATCAGATGTGGTCGACTATTACAAAAAGTGAGTATTATCTCTGTTAATTTACTTTAAGTCCTTGAATGTGTTTTCTTGATTTGGGTATTTCAAGAACTTAGCAAAGATGATAACTTTATTTGATTTCTACCATGACTGTTGTTGTGCCGTTTTATGTATCAATTAATGAACAATAATCAAACATAGACCATTGAGTTAAAAGAAGATGGAAAATAAACTCCCTTGTGGATATATTTCTTAATTTGTTCGGTTAACTCTAGTTTACTTGTACAATGAGCATATTAGTGAAATCAAACGATTGCATCGTAAACGCCGCCTTACCCAACATCAGCTTAATCGCTTGCATTTTGAAAATTTTCACGAATGGTTCAAGGAGCAAGTAAGTAGTAAGATTCAATAGTCACCTACTTTAAAGTATTGTATCTTGTACTAATATTTGTAACTGCAGTTGTCTATTGCTCTTTGGGTAGGTCAACGAGTTGGATCTTACATCTAATATCTCAAATGATATTAAAGCCCTTGCACAAGGTCCATGTTACTTTGCAAGAAGATTCAAGGCATTCCATATGAATAATGGGTATCGATTTCATACAAAACAGTATGAAGAGTTCATGCAGACACAAAATAGTGGGGTTCTGGTTGTCTTAATGACAGAGAGCTATGGAAGTACTAGTGACAGTGCTCCGAAATCAAGAAATATTACATATTATGGCAGATTGAATGATATTATTGAGTTGAACTACTATGAAAAATTTAAAATCGTCTTGTTTAAATGTGATTGGATTGATGTAACTCAAGGTCGAGGAGTTATGAAAGACGACTTAGGTTTCACACTTGTGAACTTCTCATATCTAATACATTCAGGTGACCGGATAAGTGATGAGCCATTTATTTTTGCTGGACAAACTCAGCAAGTGATATTTGTTCAAGATCCTGAAGATCGTGAATGGTTTGTCCCTAGGTCAATTAAACCACGAGGCATTTTTGATATGGGAGAAGAAAATAGTAAACAATTTGACTCATCAATGCAGTGTGATACAATTGATTTAACTATCTTGGAAAATATTCGTGATTTAGAAGATGACAACAATGGTTGGGTAAGAGGTGGCGTTGATGGTATAGAAATCGTTACGGACTGAAATTTCAAATTCCTCCAATAGAAGGTGAGTGCATATCAACTATTTTAAAGCTACTGTAATTTATTTATTTTTCCAGCCAAATTTCTGTTATACTTGTCTCAAGCTTACGCTATTTATTTTTGTGATTGTTTTAATGTGTTATCTTAAAGTCACTTTTGATAATACTGTAGTGAGCCGTGGAAACCTCTCTTCTTTTCCACTATCACAAATATACTGAAAATCTCCCTCCTTTTTGCATCTGTTATAGGCCATGTTTCTGGGAGGTAGAATATTGGGATTATGTCAGGTATGTCTTTCTCCGAATCTATTTCCTTGTTATACTGAATGTTAAGGCTATTGCCTTTGGTATTTCACATCGTAGTCCTTCTAGGTAACACTAGGCTTGTGGTTATATCTGCAAAATCATGTCTTTAAGTGTGTAAGATGCTAGCCTGTGTGTTTTGTTTGATTTTCTAAGGCCTACTCATGTTGATACTCATGTTTATATTACATTGCTAATCAAGTACTCTCAGGTTGGGCATCTGAAATAGTTTATTGAACCCTGGATAACAAAATACTGTGAAAAAGTTTCCACACCTGACATTGAAAAAACTACAATTGACAGGTAATTGGGACTCTTGAATTGTGTTTCTTCATTGTTGATCTTCCCTTTCCCTGTGTGTTGTAATTTTGATGGCTGATAGTTGTGATTTATGTATGGTAACAAATCTTTTGGCATGAGAAGTCTGCTACTGCTGTTTAAACTGTTGTTTGCTGATTTTCAAAGTCATAATTTGCTAAGTAGTCTGCTACTGCATTCCTTTCTCTGTATCCTTATATCATGATTAGTAATCAACTCATTGGCTTTAATCATATTATTCCTCAAACTGCTACATAAATAGCAACAACACCAATGACGCATCTCATGAATGAGTATATAGATCATTAAGATATTATATAGTGAGTAAGATATCTGATATGCATGTCAATTTTTTGTCGTCTAACCATCTACCGCTATATGTGTACAGTGGCATACTCATTCAAATGGTGAGCTTGTTCAAGGAATGACACACTGATCCAGAAAGCTGTCACATTTTGCATTAGGGAACAAACACTGGCTTAATTGCCTTATTTTCTCCATTGTTGAACACATTTTTTCTATTTTGATAATTCATAGTTTCTTTTACCGCTACAAGATAAGAAATTGAATGTATTAAGATTGTTTGTTCTTATTTTAAGTGAATGACATTGTTTTGAGTTTGGTAATTCTTCTTTACTACCTTTGAACTTATTTCTCTTGTGAATTTTATTTTTGATGTTATAAAAGAGGGTTAAATACGTGAATCAAGGTGAATTTATGATCAGTTTTAAGTCATTACAATAATTGCTTGAGATTATTATCTTTGCCGGCAATAGCAAATGCCACAAATATGCTTGTTTCTAAAGTAGCTTTAATGGCAATAGTAAAGGCCACTAAATAAAAGCCGCTAAAAGTAATTACTTTTAGCGGCAATACTAAGGGTCTTTACCGGCACCCGACACAAATGCCACTAAAGGCTTTAGCGACATTAGATCCAATAGCATTTAATCAAATGTCGGTAAATATATTTGTGGCAATAACTATTGCCGCTAAAAAAAATTAAATGCCGCTAAAGGTCTCTTTTGGTGTCGTGAACTTACCAATTATTAGCTTATTATTGGCTATCAATATGTCAAAATATTTCCCACTCTAACTTATCCTTTAAAGACCAAATTCCAATGGAATACATAATTTAAATATTCAATTATTTTCCTCCCATCAGAACTAACGCCACATACATGATTATTAGTGGAAAAAGTTTGTTCACCAATTGGACTATTTGGTTTTTAACTCTTTCACATGCAAAAATATATATATAAAATTATCATAAAAGCTTAGTTAGATTTCTTACCTAAAGGAAGAGGATTCACTGCTCAAGTCCTCTTTTTACTTTGTGACTTGATGCTACACCAACTGTACGGTTCTCTCTCACATATTAGGTTTAATTTATTTTACATGGGTCACTAAATGAATTATGGACTTGACCCATACCTAATAACTAAATAAATTAATTATTTAATAAATACCCATCAATTAAATAATCATATTTATCGAATAGTTCAAAATTCTTAAAATCAACTTCACCGACTGATCATGAATGACTCGTGGCAACTATCGGGAGGGGTAAAATGGTAATTTTATAAAAACTTCAAATATGACTTTCCGAGCATTACATTATCCACCACTTAAAACCATGTTTGTCCTCGAACATAAGAAAGAGGAACTAAGAAAAATTGACATTACCAAAAACCTGAGCTATAATTTTCAGAGTCAATGTTATCTCTCAAATTGAGCTCCTCCTTAAGACCATTCCATCAAGATCAACTACTAAGAACTGTACTTTCGAACAAAACTTTGAAAGGTCTATAAATCAAGAGTGATTATCAAACCACAGGCTAACCCATAAACTCAATCTAAACTGAAACACACTTGACCATAACACAACCATTATGATGAATCTTTTCTCACATAACCATGATAAAATCTGAATCAACACTTGCTACAATCAAAAGTGAACCTTAACCAACCACCACTGTCACACCCCAAACTCAAGGGGCGCAACTGGCTCCTAATGCCAAAACTCAGGCCCGAGCCGACCCTGCTGAACCATTTGCTACTAGCGCATGGCAGCCACACGCAATCAAGAAATCAAACAAGTATATCTCGGCTTAAAATTAAGCCATCGATCGGCAAGGCCCCTGCCAACTGATCTATAAAAGAAACAGCTACTCCCAGGAGATCATATAAATAAATAGCCAACTAGCACAGAAGTCCTGATTGGGCCGTCGAGGCCACCATGATATCTATACCAA
>JAJOOO010015189.1:0-12405 GCA_029582685.1 Solanum piurae | reverse complement strand
TGAACCATCTGGTAGAGTCAAGATGGGAACTGTAGTCAACCTAGTCTTCAGTTCTAAGAAGCTTTTCTCACACTCATCTAACTACTGAAACTTGACCTTTTTCTGAGTCAACTTGGTCAATGGGGAAGCTATGGATGAAAATCCTTCAACAAATCTCCTGTAGTAACCAGCCAAATCCAAGAAACTTCTGATATCTGTTAGAGAGGTGGGTTTGGGCCATTACTTCACTCTGTCTATTTTTTGAGAATCCACTCGGATTCCTTCACTAGATAACACATGACCAAGGAAAGTGACTGACTGTAACCAAAATTTACATTTTTTAAACTTAGCGAATAACTGGCGATCCTTGAGAGTTTGCAGAGCAACTCTCGGATGAGTCGCATGTTCCTCCTCACTCTGAGAATATATGAGGATATCATCAATAAAGACAATAACGAACAAATCTAAATATTGTTTGAACACCATGTTCAATAAGTCCATGAAAGCTGCAGGATCATTTGTTAGTCCAAAAGACATAACTACAAATTTATAATGACCATACCAAGTTTTGAAGGTTGTCTTAGGAATGTCCCTATCTCTGACTTTGAACTGATGATAGCCGGATCTGAAGTCTATCATAAAAAAATAACTAGCACCCTGAAGTTGGTCGAACAAGTCATCAATCTTGGGGATAGGGTATTTTTTCTTGATTGTAACTTTGTTCAACTGGTGCTAGTCAATGCACATTCTGAGAGAACCATCTTTCTTTTTAACGAACAACACTAGAGCCATTTTTAAGGAGGAATCAAAATGGGTTGGGTATCTGGAAGAAGATCTATTCCGAAGTGAATTTCCCTTTCGGAAGGAACTCTGGGAAGATCTTCTGGGAATACTTCTTGAAACTCATTCAATACTAGACTAACTCAAGAGTTGGAGTTTCAGAGTTTGAATCCTTAACCCGAACAAGATGATATATATACACTTTGGAGATCGTCTTCCTGGCCTTAAGGTAAGAGATAAATTGACCTACAAGCACTCAACAATTACCCTTCTATTATAAGACTAGCTCATTTGGAAACTGAAACCGAACGATCTTGGTTCTACAATTGACTGAGGCATAATAGGAATGTGACCAATCCATGCCTAGAATGATATCGAAGTGTGCAATTTCTAACTCTATAAGATCTGCTGAGGTGACTTTCTTAGAGACTGTGATAGGGAAATTTATGAATACCTTTCTAGCTATAACTGCCAACTGGAGTAGATACTGAGAAGGGTTCTGAGAGAGTTTCTGGATTAACACTGAAGTTTTACTAATATATAGGGAGTTACAAAAGAAAATGTAGCCCTGGATCTAACAACACATACACGTCTAAATGGAAGACTTGTAATCCTCCCACTGTTGGTACTAAGTGTAGGCCACTCCCTTCAACTGATAGTCCGCTAAATCTGCACTCTCAACTGGAGTGACACCCATAATGTCTGTTATCTTTCGGATGTCGCTGAGAAACTTTTGTTTCTGACTTAGACCCATGAAACTCTTAGGGGTTCATCCGAGCGAAGTATGAGATTCTTACTGCAGCAGTGTTAGTTTGAAGCGTAGCTGGGGCCACAACCTGCTGATTTACCTGGGCGGTCCTAGACTAAGCAAGCACTTGGAAAGCAACCCTGAACTCAATATGCATGACTTGCTCATTCAATGAGTCTACTGGAGCTGTTGGTTGATTCCTTATGTAAACTCTTCTGGGAGGCATTTTACGAAACATGAAGAGTACGAGTTAGAAGGAGGTTAGATAGAGTTTATACTCTATAGCATGAGTTGGAAAAGAAAGAATGAAAGTTTTTCTTAGAACACTTAGTTGCCTCCCCCTCATAGATGTGGCGTTCTTCACACCCATGAAAAAGACTCTATTTTGTGCGGCTTTCAGACATCCTAGGAATTTTGAACCTAATGCTCTGATACCAAGTTTGTCACGCCCTATGGCTATCCCCTAATGTAAACACGAGATCTAGGATCACGAATGACCCCAAGCTAACCCTGACGCTGGCATATCATAAGCATACTAAAACAACTGAATACAGAGATACTATGCAGAAGCTAAAACATGAGAGAACTAAAAGTGGGGAATACCCAACTAATCTGAATACATTAAAACTTTTTAATTGTTTAGTGATACTGAACAATCACTTAAAACTAAAGCTGATTCTAATACTATGTCTGAAAAAGCCTCTAACTGACTAGAGTTGCTGGGACATGCCCCCATCTAACTCTAGCAAAACTGAAACTGAAATGAAAGAACTGAATATGAAAAATGTCTGTTGTCCTCGAAGTATTAGGACTCACCACTGAAGCTGCTGAATACGGATTGAAAACCGATCTATGCGTGATCTGAATACTGAGTACCTGAACCTACATCATGAAAGGATGTAGCGCACATTATGCATAAGTACTTGTAATGTACTGAGCATGCAGGATATAGATAATAGGTAAATGAATATATAAGCTGAACAAATCATAATTGGGCTATAATATAATCTGAACAAGATGTAAATGCTGAAATATACTGAAAAGATTTGAATTGAATGCAATGACCAAGTACTAATCATGAACATGACATGTTGAGACTGAATACTGAAGTATAACTGAAAACTTGGTCAAATGCACTAGAATCTGACTGTGGGAGCTACTATTAACAGACATAAAACCACGTGACCTAAATGCGGAGTCCGATGTATACGCCCCATAGAGAGGACCCAATATACCTTACCAGGGGTATAAAGGCATGACTGGCGTGATCACTAAATCTGATGCCCAACATAGGAAACTTATACCTATCGGGGCACGTAGTTCTGGGACTATGAGGGTACACTGAACCCTAGTCCAGTTTGGTGCTAAGCCTAATCCCAACTGAAATTATGTATGAGATAACATAACTGGTATATATTTTGACATGCAAATCTGAGAATGTAACATTTAAGTACTGACACTGAAACATTCAAAAACTGGAGCATGTTTATCTGTTTAACTGACCTAGCCAGTGTAATTCATGAACTAAGAGAATCTACACAACTAGGGTTCTGAGTTTCATGCAAGGAACTAAGCAAACTTTCCAAGAAAACATGATAATTTGGTTACGAATACTACATCAACTGAATCATAACAATTATCCAATGTTTTAGAAACCCTAGGTCTAATCAAGATAGAGCGAATCAAGAATCTGACTAAATTCTAGGGACCTAGTGGATGAAAGTAATCCACTAGTGAAATCCCACATTCCTGGTGATGAAATCTTACAGAGAAATCTTTAATTTCGGGGTGAAACTTGAAGCAAACCTTCTCATTGTTCTTGGAAAACTGTTGCTTGTTTCTTTTTTTTTCTTCTCTAAGTTTGGGTGATTTTTGGTGAATAAAGGTTTTAGGTATGTCTGACTAAGTTATTAGGCTTAAACTGAGTAAAACGACGTAGTTTAGGCATTAAACGACGTAGTTTAAGGTCCCCAATGCATAGGAAAATGACCTAAATGACCCTAATTTAAAAGCTGACGAAGGTTATACACGGAGAGACCTACCAACCATTGGTAGGAGTCGTCGGTCAAGCTCTGCCCGATAGGGATTCACTAAAACGAGCATAACGTTTTACTTCGAGATGGGATTTTAGCAAACCTGGTGGCCTTTAAAAGAGGATTCAATTATCATTCATTTTATAGTTTATGGGTCACCTAATTCATTATGTGCTAAACGATATGACCATTTGATTTGACCGAACATCCAATTCCCTCTAATTGGCTGTTGACCCTCACCTACGGTTCGTAGGTCCAACCACGGACCTTCCTGGTCAACCATGGATGGGGTTAGAGAACATAAACATTTGGTGCCCAATGATGGACCCCACCTACTGACTGTGTGTCAAACCACAAATCGTCGATGCTGTCCGTGCTTCTTGCACCAGGTCACGAAAGCTACATGTTTTTCTATTTTCTCAAATCCGAGGTGTTACACATGAGATCTATTCTGAAGTTGATTTCCCTTTTTGGAGGAACTCCGGGAAGATCTTCTGGAAACATATTTGGAAACTCAATTACCATCGGGACCGACTCAATGGTTGAGGTCTCGGAGTTTGAATCCTTAACCTGAACAAAATGATAGACATACCCTTTTGAGATCATTTTTTTGACCTTAAGGTTAGAGATAAACCGACCGATAGGCATTGAGCTACTACTCTTCCAATCTAAGACTAACTCGTTTGGAAACTGAAATTTAACTATTCTGGTTCTACAATCAACTGAGGCATAGTAGGAATGTAACCAATTCATGCCTAGAATGATATCAAAGTCTACCATTTCTAACTCTACAAGGTCTTATGAGGTGTCTTTCTGAGAAAGTATGACAGGACAATTTCTGTATACCCGTCTAGCTATAACTGGGTCACCAAAGTAGAGACTGATAAGGACTTTAAGAGAGTTTCTAGACTAACACGAAAGTTTACTGCTATATAGGGAGTTGCAAAAGACAGTGTAGCCCCTAGATCAAACAATGCATAAACATCTAAAGGAATGACTCGTAACGTACAAGTGACCACATCAAGAGAGTCTTCCTGGGCCTGGTGAGCTTGGAGAGCATACAACTTGTTCTGGCGCTGACCCCCACCTGTACCAGAAGAAACACCCTGCTGAGTTGGGCGACCTGCTGGTGTTGTTGGAGATGTAGACTGAGTCTTATTATTGTTACCTCCTTGCCCTTGCCTTGGTAGATGGATACTTATTCAACCTATGACTAGCTTAAACACACCCAAAGCATCTTTCCCCGCCTGCAAGACACTCATCCGGATGCTTATTACCACACTTTGGACAAGTTGGGAAAGTCTTGTTACCTAAAGTACTCCCCAGATACCCTACATTTCTCATCCTGTCGAAAGCTGAGGGATGGAGCACTAGCTGATGAAGGTGTTGGGGCTGTAGATTTCTGCTGAAATTGTGAGCGATTTCCACCACTTCATCTCTTCTAAGAATATTCATAATTCCTGTTCTAGCCTTCTTGTTGTCCTTAGTTGTTTCCCTAAGCTTGTCTCCCTCAACCTTATGAGCATGAGTCATTAGTCTGGAGATATCCATATCCCCTAGAAGCATAGCATTCCTGCATTCGGTCTTCACCAGATCGGATACCCCAAACAAAAAATTACTCATTTGTGCCCTTGGATCGACAACCATATATGGAGCATACCTGGAGAGCTGGGTGACCTTTAGCTCATACTCTTGGACTGAAATTGAAACCTGCTTCAAGTTCATAAAATCTTGTGCCTTAGCTTCTCTCAACTCCCTTGAGAAGAACCTGTCCAGAAAAGCTCCGGTAAAACAATCCCAACTCACAGGAGCTGCATCCTCACCCTTGTTGTCTTTCCACTTTGTGAACAATATATGAGCCACATCCTTAAGTTGGTAGGATGCCAGCTCCACTCTGTCATTACTAGTCACTTGCATCACCCTAAAAATCTTCTTGACCTCATCAGTGAAGTTTTGTAGGTCTTCACCAACCTTCGACCCTAGAAACTCAAGCGAATTCATCTGAACAAAGTCATGAACCCTAGCTGTAGCTGATCCACCATTCATTTTTGTAGGAATTGGGGCCTGCTGATTGTTCTGATTGGCTACACTCTGAGCATTCTGAAATTTTGCATTTGTAACCTCATGGTTTAGAACTAGAGGAACTATGTTAGTATTGCGTGCATTAGCATTCTGTGCATTAGCTCTACGAGGAGGCATTATTTGAAAGGCATAACGATGGATGAAAAACGAGAAATTGGATCATACCTCCTGCACGATAAGAATAGAAAGGAAAGTGAAGTTTTTCTTAAAACACTTTGTAGCCTCCCCTTCATAGATGTGGAGCGCTTCACACCCATGAAATATATTGTACTTAGTGTGGCTTTCAGACATCCTAGGACTCTTGAACCTAACGGTCTAATACCAAGTTTGTCACGTCACGGGGATAGCTCCTTAAGGTAATACGGGACCTAGGATCACGAATGACCCCAACCTAACGCTGAGTCTTGCATATCATAAGCATACTGAAAATAAATAAGTAAAAAAGGAACTATGCCGAAGCTAAAAATAATGGATATCTGAAAATGAGGAAAAACCCAACTAGTGTGAATATGTAAAACATACTAAGAGTTTAGTGATAACCGAAACAATCACTTAACAATTCAAGCTGAATCTACTACTATGTCTGAAAAACCTCTAACTGAGTTGAGTTGTTGGGACATCCCCCTCCAGCTAACTATCACAAAACTAAAATTTGAAAGTAAAGACTAAACTGAAAGCATGTCTATTGTCCTCAGAATATGAGGACTCACCACTGAAGCTGCTGAATGTGGACCGAGAATAGATCTAAGCGTGATCTGGATGGTGAGTACCTGAAACCTACATCATAAAAGGATGTAGCGCAGAGTACACGTCAGTACTTGGGAGCATGCATGATATAGATAGTAAGCTGAACAAATATATATGAGTTGAAGAAAGCATAACTATGTAATGACATAATTTGAACAGGAATATAAAAACTGAAACATAACCGAAAAGTTAAGCTGAATGAAATGACCAAGTACTAATCATGAAGATAATAGGCTGAACTGTATAGTGATATAAATGTTGAAAACTTGGTCAATGCACTAAGAGTCTCATTGTGGGAGCTACAATTAACCGACATAAACCACGTGAGCTAAATGTGGAGTCCGATGTATACGCCCCATCGAGAGGACCTAATATACCTTTAATAGGGGTATAAAGGCATGACTGACGTGATGACTAAATCTGATGCCAGAAGGGACTTATAATCCCACGCATGCACGTAGTTCTGGGCTATAATAGTACACTGAACCCTAGTCCAACTCGGTGCTAAGTCTACTCCAACTGGATACATATGGAGCTAAAATGCACTAAAACCTGAATAGCTCAAAATACTAACATGCTAACTCAGAATGCAACGTTTATATACTGAGAATGTGACATTCAAAATCTGGAGCATGATTTTTTGTTTAACTAACCTAGCACGTGTAATTCATGAACTAAGAGAATTTAAACAAACAAGGGTTCTGAGTTTTATACAAGGAATTCAACAAACTTTTGAAGAAACACGCTAGTTTAATTAACGATACTACAACAGTTAAATCACAACAAATCTCCAAGGTTTTAGAAACCCTAGGTCTAAGCAAGATATGGAGAATCAAGGAACAGAATGAAATCTAGGGACCTAGTGGATGAAAGGAATATACTAGTGAAATCTCACATACCTGGTGATGAAATATATGGAGAAATCCTTTGGATTTCGGGGATGAGCTTCGAAGAATACTTCTGCCTATTCTTGGAAGAGTTCGTCACCCTTTTCTCTTCTTTTCGCTCTAAGTTTGATGATTTTTGGAGAATGAGGGTTCTGGGTATGTCTGACTAGCTTATTAGGCTTAGACTGAGTAAAAAGATGTAGTTAAGGCATCAACGACGTAGTTTAAGTGCCTATTGCGTAGGAAAAAGAACCAAAATGACCCTGACTTAAAACTGATGAGTGCCATCTACTATAGGACTGATGGGCCATCGTTTGACCTACCAACCATTGTTTGGGGTCGTGGTTCATGTTCTTCCCGAGATGGCTTCACTAAAACGAGCATAGCTTTTAACTCCGAGCTAGGATTTTAGCAAACTCGGTTGAGTTTGAAATATTCAATTATCTAAAATATATGACTGTTTGAAGTTGACATAATAACTGTTTTCCTCCAATAGGTTGTTGACCATCAACTAAGGTCAGACCTACGGTTCGTAGGTCCAAAAATGAACTGTACTGGTCGATCGTGGGTGGGATAAGAGACCATCAAAATTTGGATCCCAACGACGGAACCCACCTACGATCCGTGGGTCCATTAACGGACCGTGGACCACAGCCGTAGGTGTCATCCATAAACCCTAAAGTTTTCCTAAGTCTGTGATTTAATCACGGGACCCCACCTACGATCTGTGGTCTGACACATGGTCCATCGGTGGCTTCCGTTAGTTCTGTAACCAAATCCTGGGAAACTGTATTTTTTCCATCTTCTCAAATCAGAGGTGTTACAACTTGAGTACCTGAGTATGAGGATGAGGAGAGTTGAGTTTCATTTTTTTGAAAATGAATATATGAGAACTAAGTATTCCCAAAATTATCTGTTTTACATTTAAAAAGAGAGGAAACTTTGATTTCCAAATGATTTAATGGGGCGTTTTGAGCATTATCTCTTTTAAGAGAACATTTTAAATAATAATCTCAAAGTTTGAGGATGAGGAAATGTTTTTAAACATATGAGAATGAGTTATATTATTGGGAGTAGTATTGAACACCGATATGGGGATGAGTTCAGTTAACTCAAAGTCCTCATAAACCATGTATGCCAACGTGGGTAGAAATGGTCATACTTTTTAGATAGTTCCTTATTGCTTCTAAAGCATAACTTAGTGGATCCACTTAGTTGAGGATATCTTATACTTCGACAAGGTATAGGATAGTTCTGGCAGCGTGGGCAAGACTGTGTATCATCACATAGCTCATAGTGATGGTTGTCAGTTAAAGAATACCCCAAATAAGAGTAAAAGAGTTTTATTGTATTTTAAAATACATTGAGTTATTATTTACTGTTTTAAAAGCTTTCTTTATAATGCATCTTATTATTGCTTGAATATTGGACTGAGTTGAGTACTTCCAAGTTCTTGAATATCTTTGAGTCTCTTGGGTATCCTTGAGTCGAGTTAAGTTGGGGTGAATATGGTTTCCTTTTATAAGTTCAAGCTTGCAGGTTATGTTTAGTGTTCCCCTTACATGCTCGTACATTCCATGTACTGGCACCATTTGTCCTGCATCTTTCATGATGCAGATACAAGTAACCAGGGTCATCAACATAGTCTTTATTGGTAATACTTGCAGTTCGAGTTAGCTTTGGCAAGCCTCCTTGCGTACGGAGGATTCCATTTACTTTTCAGCTTTGTTAGGATGTCATGGGTCTGATCCTGACTTTCATATTTGTCATTTAGAGGCTTCATAGATAGACAATAGAGTTTGAGAAGTCTGTTTCATTTTCCATTGTTAATGTTCCAGACTTGTGTTGCCTCTTTTAGCAAGTTGAATGCTTATTTCTAATTATTCTAATTTAAGTATTTGAGTCTGTTGAGGTAAATCTTTGCAATTGAGTTCATATATTGTTGAGTAAGTCTTCCGCTGAGTATTGAGCTAGGCCAAGGGTTTGCTTGGGGCCAACAATGGTTCTTGAGTTTCGGCCATGTCCAGGGTGTAGGCTCAAGGCTTGACAAAAGGCGGATAACCTAATTAGCCAGACCTCACCAAAGTCGATAGTGTTTGATGTGAAAATATCAAGGTAGGTTAGCTGAGAAAGTATGTAATAGTGATGCACCGAATGTAAAAAGGCAAGTCCAAATTCCTTCGCCGAAAGTAATATAGTCTTGAGCTAAAACGAAGGTCAAACTAGGCTAACAAGGTGGAAATTAGTGAGCCACCGATTGTGAAAGGAAAACTTCATCAAGTTCGCCAATTGGGGCACAAACACCTAAAGCCTAAAGTTGAGAAAGGGCGAGCTACAAAATGGAATGGAATGGTGATTCACTGATCATGCTAGACGAGCCTAACTAATGTCGCCTAATTTTTAGGGAAAGTATAAATATTTCTAATGAGTGATAAAATGTATCTTTTGCCTAATCTAACTTTTTTATATATATTGAACAATAAACTTTTTAGTTCCTTTCTTAGTTTTGAGGTTTTCAAATACTCACGTAATAGTCATTTGAAGGTTGCAATTAAAGTGGGTGTTGAATATTCTTGTTTATTATCAACACATTAATGGCTGAGAACATCATGGGTATAATTTATTTCCTTTTAATGATGCTTGGCGAAAACCCCAAATCTAGGGGTGTGATTATGTGATTGGGTATTGATTTATTTTAGCGGGTCTTGTGCTTTGCTCTTTTAATTATTGTTCATTCATGGATTTGAGTTATTTAGCATGGGGTTTAACTTATGGGTTAAGGTGACCAACTTAATCCTAGCTTAGTCATTCACTTGGTAGTTGAAAGAGATCAGTTAAAGTAGGCAAATAGCTCAATGCTTGCAATTTAGGGTTGATTTTTGTAGTTTGCTCGAAAGAGCAATTATGGTTCAATTCTATTTTCCAAATATGCTTGAAAGAGAGATTTTAATAAGGTAATGGGTTGTTTTCTGATATACATAGATAAGACCAAAGGACATTCTATGATATTATGCTTTGATATTGAAAGAAAATTAGTGTCATTGAAGATTAACTAGCTTATCCATGGTTTTGTAGTGTTATTGAGCAAGCACTTGAACCCCTACTTGACATCAATACCGATCCCCACACCCTTATATCGTCTCTTACTTGTGAAACCCTTGTTTTTGTTAGCATGATAAATTAATTTAGAATGGTTTTATATATTAATGTATAGTGTTGTAAATAAGTGTAATTATACAAATTTGTTGAAGTAATCGAGAGAATAATATTGTGATAGAATAGCATATTTAGAGGGATATCATAATAGATCTAGAGGGATTGAATAGCTGATATTTAGGGATAGGAATAACAGATCTTTAGGGATGTGTAATGTGTATACTATCTATATAAAATAAAGACTCTCACTTTGAGAGGCATTCAGCATAATATTGACATGGTATTTGAGCCTTCTCTTGGTTGTCTTGTTTCATAGGTTTTTTTTTTCCAAAAATCTTGTTTTTGTTGACTATTTGTCGACAACTAGTCCTTAACGTCTAGGACTCTTGGTCTTGGTCATTCTTGTTGTTTTCTGGAGTCATTGTGTTTATAGTTTTTGTAGCTATTCAAAAGCCTGAATTCACATCACTTTGAACCCTTTAGTGTTCTTCTCACCAGAAAAAAATATTCTTCTTGGGAATTTCAATTTTAGTTATTTGTCATCGGAAAAGAACTCTGGAGTCATATTGATTGTAGTGATCATGCTCCTATTGATCCTACCAAGTTAGGTGAATGGAAGATTCAAGATGCTCGGGGTGATGAGATGGATTTTAGGGTCAGTTCACCCTCTTATTGTTCTTATTCTACGGCTGTACGAGAAAATTAAGGCTATGTGGGATTATTTACAAAAGGTTAAACAATCAAGATAATAGCGCAAGACGCTTTCAGTTAGAGTTTGAAAATGCTAACTACTCTCAATGAGGTCTCTCTGTTAAGGATCAATATTCTTGATTTTAGAACTTATGGGCTGAATTTACAGATATTCTTTATGCCAAAATACCTTGTACTATTTGTTTGTAATTCAAGCAGTTCATGAAAAAAGCAAGCAAGATTAATTATTGATGAAATTATGGTCAGAGTTTGAGAGTGTTCCCTCTAACTTGATGAACTGTGATCATCTCCATCCTTGGATGTTAGGGAATTACTTTGTTAAGAGAAGCATATTGTCCCACAAAACACTTACAAGAAAGAAAATGATGTCACTGTTGCATTTGTTGCTCAACGTAAAGGAAAGAGCAGGGATATGACTACAACTCAATGCTATAGTTGCAAGAAATATGGTCATATTGCTAGAAAATATTGTGAGAAGTTCTGTAATTATTGTAAACAAAGATACAATAACAAATATTGTTCACACACCCTCAAAACCTTAGGGTCAATGTTTTTCAAGGTGGGATAAATGGTTCCACTATTGATAACTCATATTCATGAAAAGCTCTTACTCCTAAAATGGGACAAATAACCATGTCAGCCTTTTCAACATTGGGATTACAATGTAATAATGTTACATCTAAATTTTGGATTGTTGATTTGGGTGCTTCAAATCAAATGACGAAGTCAAAAAGCATACTAAAAATGTTCATGAGTCTCAAGGTCAATCACAAATACATATTTCAAATGGTGGTAATTTATCCATTACCAAGGTTAGGGATATTACTCCAACATTCAAAAATGTTTTTCTTTCACCAAATCTCTCAACTAGTTTTATTTCAGTTGGACAATTGGTGGATAACAATTGTGATGTGGATTTTTCTCGTAATGGTTGTCTTGTGCAAGATTAGGTGTCAAGGATGAAAATTCCAAAGGGGCCTAAAGTTGGAAGATTGTTTCCTATACACTTTTTCATTCCTCCTGTTCTATCCTTTGCTTGTACTTCTACAACTAATAAGACTAAGGTTTGGCATAAGTGTGAAGGACATCCAAATTCTATTGTGTTGTCTCATTTATCTAATTCTTGTTTATTGGGAAATAAAACTCAATTTTCAAATGCTTCCATTTATTGTTCTACTTGTAAATTAGTCATAAGTAAAACTCTTCCTTTTCCTAATTTTGGTAATCGTGCTATAAAGTGTTTTGATGTCATTCATAGTGATGTTTGGAGAATTTCACCAAT
>JAJOOO010015188.1:0-10816 GCA_029582685.1 Solanum piurae | reverse complement strand
AGTCTTTTTCTTCTTCGACGAAGTTTTTGAATAATTTCAGCAAGGTTTATGACAATCAAATGGTGAGAAAATTAGGGGGAGAAGGTTGGATATGGTGGTGGATGATGGAGGAGGTGTTGGAAGGAGAGAGAAGGAAGAAGAAACAAAAAAAAAGTAAAAATGTACAATATTTAAACTTTTCACGCACTCAAAAACAGTGTAACGCACGCAATATGCCAACTCAGCAAAAAGTGTCAAAATGACACAATAGGACATGACATGAGGTGTCTAAAATGAACAAAGTCTAGTTAAAGTGTCTAAATGAAAATTGGTGCCAACTTTAGGTGGCCACCGATGGGTTTGGCCATAAAATTAAAAGAGCATGGCAGAAATTTGGGAGTATTAGAGGAGTGCAATCTGATAAAAAGATAACTATCAGAATGGAAAGCAAGTTATATTACAAATGGTTGTGAGACTAGCAACAATATGTGAGTGATTGTTTTCTATAAAACCCAACATGTTCACTAGTTAACTGTTATGAATTATAGATGTTAATATGGATATGTGGTCATACAAGCTTGAAAATCAGATTGGAAATGCTCACCTCCAACAAAAGATGCAACAAGATAGCACGCATAGAGGATCATGAATGAAGATTTGTTGAAATGGTTTAATCGTGTTTACATTAACCTTCAAATATACCAGCCTAGGTACGATACTGAAATAATTGAAGTTGCTATAAATGCAACGAGGTAGATTCTAAATCACATGAAGAAAAACTGTTTAAAGACCTACAATCACCCAAAAGCCACTACATCAATTAGTTGAGATTACGGAAAAGAAAAGGATTAGTTGTTGTTAAACTTACATTAGGTTGTGTTTGCCAGAAGTCCTTTTGTTTGGTAAGAGATATGTTTATGGCAGAGCAGGTGTGAGATCTTAAGAACTAATATATCTTAAAGACAAAATGTTGAGTATTGGGATGACCCGAAGTAATGGATTTGGAGTATTCATATTACTGTCACCAACTAGTCAGTGCATGGTGACTAGTTAATTATACGTACTAAATGCATGACAGAGGCTGGTGCTTTAGTTGCATTGAAGGTTTCCTTTGAGATTCAATTCAATTGGTAAGGGAAGCAAATTTCAGTTTGTTCTCATTCTTGATCTCTCAAGTTCTTGATTTAATTCCAGTCTCATCATAAGAATTATTTAGCTAGGATAAATAAGAATTTATTCTTAGTTAGTGTCAGAAATTACAAGATAAGAAGCAGGTGGTAGATCTTTCTTTTCCTTAATGTGCCTCATTTTTTGTTTGAATTCATTATAAGAATGTATTTTCTTGGATAAGCCTTTCCTAAGCTGTTCTCCCATTTTTTGCTTCAGTTGTCAGACTTATGAAGGTGGAATTGCTGGCGAACCAGGTTCTGAAGCTCATGGTGGGTAAGTCTCACGTTGGAGATATTCTCATCTTTCTAATCTTGTTTCCCTCTTTTTCTTATAGTTCTCTTTCAATGTTAGTTGCCGTAGTAGAACTATCACTTCTCAGCTTATTATGTTACTGAAGCCCTTTACATTTAACTCATTTTCTAGGTATACTTTCTGTGGGTTGGCCGCAATGATTCTGATCAATGAAGTGAATCGATTGGACTTACCAGGTTTAATTGTAAGTTGCTTTAGGACTCTGTTGGGGACTGATGAATGTTGGCATGTTGCTAAGATAATCATGTGTGTGTGTACTCTTTTTTCCCCCCATAAGTGTTACAGGACTGTGACATTCCTCTCACTGTCATGAAATGGGATATTATCATCTCTTTCTTGTTACTGGCCTTCATGACTGATCAAATAAAACTGAAACAAGAAAAGTATCTTGTTATAATAGTTGCATTTTAGTTTGTCTTCGCAAATGCTCCACATTGCTTTTTTGTTACTTCTCATAAAATGAAAAGGAGAACAAAAAGAACATAGAGATGAGCTGAATCTCAGCTGGAAATTGAAGAACTGGAGAAGCATTTTAGTGCTGTGATTACTGAGTACATGAGATTATTCTAGTACTTAAGGTGATATGCTATAATCCAAAAAATAAATAAAAAATCATTGGTTTTACAATGGTAGGCTATTTTATGTTTATAGATACAACTATTTATTGGATATTTAGGAATCAAAAGTGAAAATAAATAGGAAATAGCTTTGATGCACTGGAAAAGTTAGCATATGGAAAAAAGTGAATTAGATGATAAGCAGCTGGGAAATAACATGCAGCATTTTGGTAGCTGTTCCTTATTGGGGATGTTGGGGTATTAAACTTTTGAATGCCTTTTATTACCTTGTGGTCCGACCCCTCCCTGGACCCCACTATGCGTGGGGAGCTTAGTGCACCGGGCTGCCTTTTATATGATGGATAGGAGGATATATAGGAACTCAGGAATGGCCTTCTGGCCTTTAATTTTGGTTTTGACGTTGGTTTCACCTTATATTTACTTGACTGGTCCATTTTGTAGCAGATGCAGGGGATTCCTTTACCAGGTTCTGCAGCTGCATTCCTGGGATTGTTGGGGGTAGATTATTAATCAACATATTAGTTCCTTTTCCTTCTAAATAACTTTCGTATAGTAGTACCTCTACATGACATCCTCTCAGTCTCTTTACTTCTCTTAGTAGTTTCATTCTGTTGCTTTTTAATAACTATTCCCAAGTTGAATTCTATCTAGTTGTTGGTGAAGTGATGTTACTTAAATCTGGATCATCTGACGGTATTGATGGAGATGATGTATTGTGATTATGAATCTTTAGGATTGGGTGGTATTTAGACAGGGAGTCGAAGGTGGATTTCAAGGCAGGACAAATAAATTAGTCGATGGCTGCTATTCCTTTTGGCAGGTCATTACCAGTTTTACCTTTATGTGCTAAACTCTCCCATTTCCAGTTTAATTATTACTGAGCTAAAGATGACTTTGATTGACCAGGGTGCGGTAGTCTTTCTTATACAAAGACTAAATTTGGTAGTCCATGAACAACTAGGGCTGTCAAATGACCTCAGTACAGAAAGTGCTGATGATTCTTCAGAGTCCGAGTTATCTGATGAAGAAGAGCATTTGGAAGGGACATCCTCCCATGTTCAGGAGACTTTCCCTCTTAGACAAGAAGGTATATCAATTTGAGGAACAATAGTTCAAAAGGCCAAAAAGAAAGTTCTCCTGTACGATTCACTGGTCTATCGTTTGTTGCAGTGCTATCCAATTTTGTCCTTGAATCTGAATTAAATAAAGCATATCATGTTATAAGGGAATCCAGTGGGTGGAATTTAATAAATGAAGGGTGAAAAGAATATATTCCATCTTAAACCACTTCTCTTGTCACATAATTGGCACTTGGATTGTATATGAACTTGATATCTCCAAATGGGCAGGTAGTTAGTAACCTTTAGTGCTATCAGCTGGACTTCACCTTTACTGGGTACCATATGTTTCATGCTTCAAACAATGTGTGTACAAGTAGGATAATCAAATGGGTTGTATGTCCCTTACCCTGATTCAATTATCCATTTGACGGCGTAACGAGATTGTTTAGTAGAGCATTTCATTGGAAGTTTGAAACTCTTACAGCTCCTAATATTTTTCTCCAGATATGTTGGGTTATCTAGCTCTCTCTTTCTTTTTGCCTGCCCAACCCTTTCTTTTAGCCCTAATCACAATTACTTTCTAATCACATCCTTTTCATTGTTTTTAGGTGCAGTACAAGATTATGCTTCTGATAGCCCAAAGATAGCAGATACTGGATATGAGTTTATCAACCGGCCCATAGCTATGCGGCCTCTCTTTGACAGCATGTATCTGCAACAATATGTTCTTCTTTGCTCCCAGGTGCTTAAATTTTGAGAAAATATATTCTGAAGATCCCTGCTCACTCTTGCATGTCCCTTGCTTTGTTCTACGATTGTAATGCATATGCACAGCAACACAAGCTGGAAAATAAGGGATAAAGAAAATATCTCAAGAAAATTATAATCGTATAAGAAGCTAAGATTTTGTTTATTAGATTTGTAACATCACTAATCTGCAAATGAGAAACTGCTTTATTTGAGCTTCCTAGGCCCTATATAGTTAAAGAAAGAAGTAAATTATGTTGGGTTTCTTTCCTAGTTTCGTCTGTTGATGGAATTATTGTCTGATTTTGGAGCATCATTAAACCACACCTTTTTTTGCTTGAACAGGTTGAATATCACTTGTCTACCGAGCATCATTGTTTCTCCTTTAACATATAAATTCAAGAGCCTTTAAAAGGCATGTGTATTCAATATAATGTTCTTTTTGAATTTGTTTTGGAACGTGAAGTCGTGAACTAATCATCCTCTTAATTGGTGTTGGATTCAACAGCTCTATTTTGCATTCATTTCATAATTAGAGTTCAATTTTCATATGTTTAATGGGGAACTATTTATTCATTCTTAAAAGGGAAAAAGAAAGTTAAGTGGGTTTTAAATATTCTGTATCAGATGCTGCGACTCACCAAGATATTAGTGTTAGATTCTTTTGGCAGTGTATTATTCCTGTTTATATTGCTTTTATATCTTTTTCAAGATTCTAATATCATGCTGTGGATGTAGATTGAAGTAGGTGGTTTCAGAGACAAACCTGGGAAGGGTAGAGACTACTACCATACGTGTTACTGTTTAAGTGGTCTTTCAATTGCTCAGTATAGCTGGACTGACGAAGCTGATTCTCCACCATTACCCAGGGATGTATTTGGTCCTTATTCCAAATGTCTGTTGGAACAGGTTCACCCACTCTTCAACGTAGAGTTGGATCGGTATTATGAAGCTCGCAAATACTTCTCAAGCTTGTGAGAATGTTTCACTACTTTCATTAGCACCAATCTTTCAGAAACGTAGGTGCATCCAGAACTTAAAAGAGTCATTGGGTTCTTGTAATCGTTTATATGTACAATATCTTTGCATTTGTATACGTAATACAAGTTGAGAGTAATAGGTACCTTCTGAACCTGCTGAACTAGCTCTAAATCCGTCTCTGTTTAGTTAGGTCTGTAAACATCAATGTGAAATTGCGAGATATGCATGTAAAAGTGGCTATGATTTACGAATCTGGATACTGGTGATTAGTGATCAGAAATTTCATTTTGGTGAAAACAATTTGTTATCAGGCTGCAATTTTTCTTTGATAATCTACTAATGTTCTTTACGTTAAACGGGGAGGTAGAAATTGCGTAATAATTGTTAAATAACTCGAGGATTCATAGTGACAAGTTAACCTGTCAATGCCCTGCTTATTAACGAAGGATGCTTTGAGTATACTTTGTACCGTTTCTAATACCTCTTTTTTTATTTTCTTGATTTGTCAGTATAATTTCGTTTGGAAAATTAGGATAAATGGCATAGGACTCATTTTGCTTTTTATTTAGTTATAAAAAAAATGATATAATTTATAGCCACAAAAATATTATAATTCATTTTAATTTTTAGATAACAATTTTTAATTTTCTTACTTTCTTAAATTGTAAGAGTACTCTATACATTTGAATACTGTACTCGTATTTAGTAGTAGTCCTAAATATAGAGCTTTCCCAAATTCAGACGTGGAAGACGAAAGTGGAAACCGCCAAAACTATCATTATCGCAGAGACTTCATCTTTCAACTTCTATTCATTATTCTATTTTCCGTTTCAATCCATTTTCACACCCCAAATCCCATTTTTGTAGCAGCACTGTTCTGTTTCTTCATCATGGAGTCGAATCATACCAAGCAGACTCTGCAAACGGCTATGGAGAATGAACAGCAGCATCTCTCCCTCTCTGATTCAGATTCTACTGATTCTGAAACTGATAAAGCTATTATTTTCTCTTCTCCAGCTCGTTTTCATAGCGCCTCAGATTCTGATGATTCCGCTAAGTCCAATACAGATAAAGCTACTAATCCTAATTCTACTACTGCTAATGCTAATGGTGCTGTTAATACAAATTCTACTAAGGCGGAATCTCAGCCGAGTTCATCAATTTCTTCCGATTCAAATGATTTTACTAAGTCCGGAACCGATAAAGCTAGTGAGAGTATTTATACTGCTGCTATTGCTCATCCTACCGTTAACAGAGATTCTACTAAGGTATCTTCCCCGCCGGTGGAATCTCCGCCGAGATCATCAATTTCCTCCGATCAAATTTCTCTTCCTCATGAGTCCTTTACTCTGGAGGATAATAAGCCTTCTGCAGCTCCGACGGGGAGTCCACCGGAAAAACCTCCGATACCGGAAGCGGTGGTGAAGAAGTTTATCAAGGAGGAGCCACTGGCTTTGGTGAAAGCGGATCTGTTTGTCGGAGATGGTACAACTAGTGTTAAGGAAGGTGACGACGGCGGCAACCGTCGGCGGAGAGGAAGGCCACAGTTGTCGATTTTAAGAAAAGTGAGGAGGGATGAGATGGTAAAGAAAGCGGGTTTAGGTTTTAGGATTTTTGGGTTATTGTCTTGTTTGGTTTCATTTTCTGTTATGGCAGCTGATAGGAATAAGGGTTGGGCTCTGGATTCTTTCGAACGTTACAAGGAGTTCAGGTTTGTCACTTGTTCTCTTTACATTGACTGAATTAATTCTGCAGCGCATTAAGTTTCACTCTTTCAGAGCAATGAATAAATGTGTTAGGCGGGTAGTGTAGTTATGAATGATAATATTGGTAGGTGAATAACATTGCAGGTACTGTATGTCAGTGAATGTCATAGGATTTGTGTATTCAGCAGCTCAGGCATTCGATTTAGCCTACCAATCTGCCACCGGCAAGAACATCGTGCAGCATAATTTGCGCTACATGTTTGATTTTGCCCTTGATCAGGCAAGTTGGTTCGTCCAATTACACAAATACATGTTTATAGCAAAATAATAAATATAAGATTTATTATCTTTATACATGCATATTTCATGGTTAAGTTCCATAATTGTTTTAAGCTTTTAGAACTTCTGACTTCTTCTCTTTTGGGGGTAATGGAAGTTATGGCTTATTAATTATGATATTGAGCGCTTTGATTGAGAGGAAAAAATCGTTTGATGGTGGTGATGATTTTGTACTAGCCCGGTGAAGATTGTTGTAGCTATCTAACTCTGAAGTAAAATGAACAGAAAAGGGGATGGAGAGGAATCATATACCCCATAAAAATGTTTATTTGTCATAGAATTCACTCAAAAATATTCCTGCAGGGTTGGAGGAATTTCCTTTATGATCATCTAGGTGCCTATTAATTGCTAACTTTCATTGGCTGGAAAATACTAACAGGACCATCCCAACTGTAGAATCACCTTTTTTGTGGCATACTCCTTTTGAGCCCTAAATTTTACCAACCCTCGGCTATATGCCTTCCATAAGCACAAGTTCCTTTTTTTACATTTATCTTGGGGATAAGTTTCTCCCATTAAACCAATATTGAGCCCTTACTAAAAACCAAACAAATCGAATGTGATTACATTAATGCCAGTCCTTCCTGAATTTAAGTGTTACTAAGCTCGTTTGCATACTCTGTACTAGCAGACTGATTACTGTGATTAGGTTCCTTCCATGGCTATCTTGTACATATAAGCATTTCCCAATAGGCTATGTTTTGTGTATCCTCTAAATGGCTATCTTGTACATATAAGCATTTCCCAATAGGCTTTGTTTTGTGTATCCTCTAAATTCCGTAAGGCTAAAATGACTAGAACTCTCCTAATGGCTAGTTGAATCTGTGTGGAAGATACGAAAGTAAAAAAATCAAGTGCAATAGAGATTGCAAAGAGGATATGGCAGATGATAGTTTGTAAACCTTCAGAACACCTTTTTCCGTTGGATACACCTTTGTGAATTTGGTAATTCTCTTGGGCGCTAAATAGTTCTTAAAAGGTTGTAACTTACTGAGATACGAATTCAAGTGAAATGTTGTTTCTTTTGTTGGTTTTTCTGGTGAGGTCCTTTGGCAATTTTCTATATTTCCGTTCCGTTTTCTGCAATTTGCTTACAAATAGCTAGTTTATTTATTGGTACTTGATATATACTTCAGGTTTAGTTAATTTAATTCTAAGAACCAATATTTTACAGTTAAGAAGGTTACTTACTTATGAATTATGGTTTGACAAACTTTCCTGCACCTATGTATTCACAAAAGCAATGCATGCAGATACAATTATTTTGATCTTCAAAAAGAAGCAATAGACTATCACAGTTTTATATAAAGTGTTAGCATAGATTATTTTTTATATATTAAGATGGACTCAGATGTTTGTGAATTAGTCATGAAATGGGCTTTGAAGAAAGCATACTTCAGTTGTAGCTAGCAGATATCAATCTATTCTCATTTCTTTATGTGAAGTTCCTTTTCGTTCGTGAAAGTTATTGCATGTATGTACAACCTTACTGTCTCCATCCCACAAAGCCCCCTCACCAAGTGGTTCCAGGAGAGAGATCCCAAGGATATACCAGCAACGGTCCTTTTGAGACCCAACTACATAAACTTATCAGGTTGTAATTAATTTTGTATAATCTCATACTTAGTTGCCGAGACAATGTGTTTTGATTGATAATAAGCTGTTGCTTTAAAGCTGATATGAAATATCCACATTTTAGGGGACATGACTAAGTTTTTAATGCAACTAAATAAACAATTTTAGGTCTTATCTACAGGTAATTATGAAATATCCACATTTTAGGGGACATGACTTAAGTTTTTAATGCAACTAAATAAACAATTTTAGGTCATATCTACAGGTAATCTAATTTTTTCGAAGGTTGAATAAAGAACCAGAGAACGTTTTATACTTGTTTAGCCAAGCTGGTACCTGGTCCATAGACCATATGGAGCTTCATTTTCTTGG
Organism: Solanum piurae; assembly: GCA_029582685.1. Taxonomy (NCBI): domain Eukaryota; kingdom Viridiplantae; phylum Streptophyta; class Magnoliopsida; order Solanales; family Solanaceae; genus Solanum; species Solanum piurae. The sequence continues at coordinate 1,996 of JAJOOO010015188.1, read as the reverse complement.
TGACTAGGCCAGAAACTGAAGGCGACTCCTGATTTCATGCCTAAACGTGTGGAGAGCTTGTATTGATATTCATAATTTCTGTTAAAAATTACTATCTTTCTAAATGACAGGTGGTAACGTATCTTCTGATATCAGCCTCATCTTCTGCTGCCACCCGCATTGATGATTGGCAGTCCAATTGGGGCAAGGACAAGTTTCCTGATATGGCAAGCGCCTCTGTAGCATTGTCCTTCCTTTCATTTGCGGCTTTGGCCTTCAGCTCACTCATATCTGGCTATGTACTATGCAATTCCAGATCAACGTAGTCGTGTGCCATGTTTGGTTCTATTTGTGTGTCATCCTTTAAAGTTTAATATAATTGTATGATATGAAAAATCAGTTGCAGGTTGTTCAGGTGAAACTAAGGTTTCTTGAGTTAATTATGTTGTAATGCTCCTTGAACAAGCTTTAAGATGATATTATATATGTGTTGCACAGTTTTCTGCTCTTGTTAGTGAGATATTCAATTATGAGAACGACCAGATTCAATGAACTTGTGGACAAGTTATCAGCTATTAAATTGATAAGCCATACTTTTCATCTGGTTTTTCGAAGGCCTTGGGAATTCGTAGACCCATGCCCTGTTGAGAGTTGTGTGAAGGTATATTTTTTTTTAAGCCCCTCCTAAGAGTTTCCAATTTTATTTTATTTTTTGCTTCCTTGACTCGAATCCACAATCTCAAGGTTGGAGGTAGAGGGTGCTTATCATCTAAGGAATAATCTTAGCGCATGAAGGTACTTTACAATTTGGCATAATGATTAAAGAAAGGGAAAAGGATCAAAATATCCCTCAATTTTGTCTTATTAATTGATTATACCTTACCGTTACCATTACTAATTTCATCATTTGTGCCCTCAATTGGATGAAAAGTCCAAATCAATGCTAAATTACTCAATTTCAACCCGATCCAACCCAATTAATAATACAACTCATTTTTGTTCATCTTCATCTCTATTCATCTCTTTAAACTTGTGTTCCTTTTCAAAAACAATAAAATCATCCGACACAGCCCAACAATATCGAAAATAATGTAACAATGATTATGAACACAAGAACACTACAATGATAGATCTAAAAAAAATGTCGGAATTACTGGAGCTTGAAGCTCTAATTCGTTTTCCTCCTGTTTACCGGAGTTGGGATTCGCGGTGGTGGTTGGACACTATTCGCGATGTGGGTCTGGAGGAGGTCGAAAGAGTAGGTTTTGGTTGTTTCAGATTGGGTTTTGTTTACTGGTTGTTGATTGGTAGTGGCTCGTCGGAGATGGAGATGAGGAGAAGAGAGGATTGTGATGGCTTAGAAGTCTGAACAGTGGGGGTGATTGTTGTTTGGTTGCTGAAAGAGGAAGCGTGTTTTGTTGAAGACCCTCCAATTTCTACCATTTCATCTCCGTCATCTTCTCTACTTGTGGACAACTGTACTGCCGGTGAAAGACAAAAACTCCGGCTAAGAATTGAGATTACTGCGGCGTAGGTGGTGGCCAGAGGCGAATCCAGGATTTCAAGAAAACGGGTGCACCATGGTGTTAAAATCTGACTGTCAAACCAGTGAACCATCCAACAACTTTAAGAACGGGTTCAACAAGTGTTTATTTAATATGTTCTTTAACAATTATACAAGTAATATATTGAGTTTAGTCGGAGGACCACGGGTTCGGGTGACCCAAATTTTACACAGAGATTCGCCACTGGTGGTGGCTACTATATTCTGGTAGCAAAAAAAATTGTGCGCTTTTGAATTACTCACAGAGTAATCTTGAGATGGAATTGTAATTAGAGCTGGAGAGTTTGGGATGAGATTGGGTAAAAATGAAAGAAAATACTTCATGTAAAAAATAACGATGATAAAAAAGATGATCAAGGCTAATAAAGTGGATAAAAAAGAGAGGAGAAAAACGAGTTATTCTGAGAAGAAAAGAGAAAGAAGATAGAACAAAAATGGGTTATATTTTTAGGT
>JAJOOO010015187.1:0-11635 GCA_029582685.1 Solanum piurae | reverse complement strand
TCAACAAGTTAGAGAAAGTAGTTTGATTAAAAATAATAATTAATTGAACATATTGTGTAGGTATTTGAGGCATTGGAAGTGGGGTTGATTGAAGAGGATGAGATATTGGTGGTGGAGTTTGGAGAAAGTTTGCCAGTTGGTCTTGGAGTTCTCAGTATGGCTTTTGAAGGAACTCTGAATGACAGGATGAAAGGGTTTTACAGGAGGTATTAAGTATTGAGAGAATTGGTTTTTGTTCTGTTGTAGTGGTTTACTGTTTATTTTATTTTCCCAAGTATAGATGGTTGTTGATTGTTCATGATTTTTCCATCATAGAATTTGGGATTATCTTGTTTATGCTTTTCGAAGACCCCAATAATCTTCAATTGAACTTCACAAAACATATTCATTTTGGTGTTATCTTTTATATTTACCTAGATTCTATATCTGCTTGTTATAATATATTAGGCTGATAATTGATTAATTAAGTATCATTGGAAAGGTAATACCTACTTCCATAAGCTGTCTGGAAGGTACCTTAGCAAGTCGGTTAAGTTTACTCTGTTGTGGCCTAACTGTATTAGTTCTATGATGTATCCTGTTGATTAGGAAGCTAGTATATCAATTCAACATTTTCCTTCCCTGTCAATTGGTAGTAGTCCTTTAGTGATCTTAGTTTGACAGAAAAACAAGAGCGCAAAATGTTGCAGTTCTGTTTTCAGTATACTTCATTATGATTGTGCTATCTATAGATCACTTAACGGTCTTGATTGGCTCCTTGCAGTACCTATGAACATAATGGGGAGAAACGGAATATGGCTGTTACTCAATTTGAACCAGCTGATGCCAGACGTTGCTTTCCATGCTGGGATGAACCTGCTTGTAAGGTATTGCCAGCATATGGCCATCTTTGGTGTTTCCACCTGTGCACTTTTCTCTTTGTTTATCTACTCTGTAATGTTAAATTGCTATTGACGGCAGCTGTTTATTATATATTTATCATACATGAACTATTAGTGTGACAAAACACACATGAACTTGGTCTAATCTTCTTTTCTTTTATTAATCTTTGTCAAGTATTTTATTCTGTTCCTTACAGAATTTGGTTCTTCTAGTTCTATTAGGAACTCAAGTTTTATTTTTCCTTTGTCTTACTTGATATGAACTATCCAGGCCACCTTTAAAATTACACTTGAAGTACCATCAGAACTGGTAGCTCTCTCTAACATGCCAGTTGAAGAAGAAAAAGTGACGGGGAATCTTAAAATAGTTCATTATCAAGAGTCTCCAATCATGTCTACATACTTGGTGGCAATTGTGGTTGGCTTATTCGACTATGTTGAGGATCATACATCTGATGGTACACATTCAGGCATTAGTGAATATGTCTTTGACCATTTTTCATTGGTAAATTAACATTGCTTTGTGCAGGAATTCCTGTTCGAGTATACTGTCAGGTAGGCAAGGCAAAGCAAGGAAACTTTGCATTGCATGTTGCTGTCAAAACGCTGCCCCTCTTCAAAGAGTATGCATCACTTTGATTAAATATGCTTTTGCCATTTCATTTATCGAAAAGAAATACTCCCTCCGTTTCAAAAAGAGTGACCTGGTTTGACTTGGCATGAAGTTTTAGAAAATAAAGAAGACTTTTGAATCTTGTGGTCCTAAACTAAAGTTATGTCAAATGTACTAAATTGCCCTTCAATCTTGTGGCTATAAACATTCCACGTGGAAAGTTGAAATTAAAATGTTACCAAAAAAGGAAAGAGGTCATTCTTTTTGAAACAGACTAAAAAGGAAAGGAGGTCATTCTTTTTTAAACGGAGAAGAGGGATCACGGAGGGTAAAACTTGGAGGTTTTTCCCTGAAGTAAAGTTTCTAGATTCTAAACAACTGCTTGAAATGTATTCTAATTTGTGGAGTAAAATACTCGCAGGTACTTTGCTGCACCATATTCACTACCCAAATTGGACATGATTGCAATTCCTGATTTTGCTGCAGGCGCAATGGAAAATTATGGTCTAGTTACTTACCGAGAAACAGCATTGCTTTATGATGATAAGCATTCTGCCGCTGCTAACAAGCAGAGGGTAATCTATATTTGTTGGAAGTTGGTTGGCTTCCTATGACACGTGGTATTAAACCGACTGATTTTATCTTTGGATGTGTTGCATAAAATTTTGGTTTTCTTCAGGTTGCAACTGTGGTGGCTCATGAGCTTGCTCATCAGTGGTTTGGCAATCTTGTAACAATGGAATGGTGGACACATCTATGGCTGAATGAGGGGTTTGCAACATGGGTATGCTTCTTTTCTTAGAAGTATATGCTTTTGTTCGTTGACTTGACTGAGTCGTTAAGCTGTTCATTGTAATTTTTCTCTGGTTGGCATTCAGGTAAGTTATTTGGCAACTGACAGCTTGTTCCCAGAATGGAAAATTTGGACTCAGTTTCTTGAAGAGGCCACTGAGGGACTTCGTCTAGATGGGCTCGCAGAATCCCACCCGATTGAGGTATGGAGCAATTTCCGGTTTGGTTCTTGTGTTGTGCTAAAGCCTAAATGCAAGATTCAATTTTTTGTTTTTTCTCCAATTATGGACATCTACTAGTTGTGCTACCCTTAGAGTTAATACAAATCTTATTTTGTCTTACCAGGTTGACATCAATCATGCCGGAGAAATTGATGAAATTTTTGATGCAATTAGTTATAGAAAAGGTGCATCTGTCATTCGGATGCTACAGAGCTATCTTGGACCTGAAAGTTTCCAGGTTTTTCTTCCCATTATTTACTACATTAACATTCTTTTTTATTGTCTTCATTCCAATCCCTCTTTGCTATATTTTTCTCCCCCATTCTGTTGTGCTATTATTGAGATATACTAGTTACCTGGTTTGATGAAAAAAGATATACAGTTACCTCTCCAAACACTTGTATATCAGAAGTTGGAGATGGAAAGTGGAGCGGTGGAATTAGATGAAGAACTATACCATTCAGTGCGACGACCCTTTTTAATATCTCATCTTTCCTTACCAGTGAATCATTGTAAAGTATTATTTGTAGTAAATTTTGACAGGCTTATCTACCAAGTTACACTGAAACTTTGCTCACCTTTAATTATTTATCCACCCCGTTTATGTGAAGATGTTTGATTTAGTATGTAGTTAAAGATTTTAGAAGACGTTGACATGTAAGCCATATATATATATATATATATCCTCTTAAGTGATACTATGATAGGTGGTGAGAGTTCCACATGTTATTTTCATTTTCTCTCAAGTCTCTCCTTCCTTATAAAGGATTGAACTTTTATATCAAGTGGTCCTAACAAGTTATGTCATTAGGAGTGAAATGAGATGCTAAGATTAAATAATTTCCAAAATGAGTGAAGTGTCATCTTTTTTTGACAATGTGTCACATAAAATGAGACCGAGAGAGTATTATATATAAGTTCTTCTTGAATGATTGTGATCCTTACTGTGGGGATTAACTGCTATTCTTGTAATGAAATCACATTAGTCTAGATTTTGGGATGAAAGGATACTCGTGTCTTCCAACATTAATTGCCTAGTAAGAAAATTAAAAATATTTGACTTTCCAAAATTCAAATAGGTTTTGCTAATCCCATTAAAGTAGTTAAGAGCAGCCAACACACTAATGGGGTTCCTCTCTTGAATGTAATGACTTGAAGCTTTTCCAAATTGAAGTATTCTCTAATTAGATTTCTTAGTGAGCGTCCGTGAGTCTCCTTAGTAAATTGTGTCTATGCCAGTAGTAGATTGCACTGATTTTGAACCGTCCCCTAATTTTGTGTTGGGCTTTATAATGTGATGACAAGCATACCAGAAATCTTGTAATGGGGATCATGATTATATATTGGGTACTGCTGTTGACCATCATTCTTAAAGCAGCAGCCATTAATTTGTCAAAAGAGAAACCTCGCTATCATCTTATATACCATCCATCATAAAATAAATGTTCTAGATTTTCTTTCCAGAATACCATGTAGATTTTTGCTTGTATGGGACTAATGACTGTCTATTGTAATATTTCATTAAACCAGAGGGCACTTGCTTCATACATAAAAAGATATGCTTGCTCAAATGCAAAGACAGAGGATTTATGGTCTGTCCTTCAGGAGGAGTCTGGTGAACCTGTGAACAAGTTGATGAACTCCTGGACAAAGCAACAAGGTTACCCAGTTGTCTCTGTCAAAATAAATGACCAAAAGCTGGAGTGCGAGCAGGTTATCTTGTTTCTAACTTATGAATTCGGTTTCTTTACCACTCAGTCTAATGCAGATTTCCACTACCCAACTCTAGTTTTCTCCATACTATGAACTCTTTAAGACTCCTTTTGGGCTTGATAATACTTGTGTTTCTATGCAACAGACACAATTTTTACTGAGTGGTTCTCATGGTGATGGGCAGTGGATAGTTCCGTTAACACTCTGTTGTGGATCTTATGAAGCTCGTAAAAGCTTCTTAATGCAAGAAAAATCAGAAGCCCTTGATGTGAAGGACTTATTAGGCTCTTCTTCATCTAAAGGAAATCCCTGGATAAAAGTTAATGTGGAGCAAACAGGTTTTTATAGAGTCAAATATGATGATGAGCTGTCAGCTAGACTCAGATATGCCATAGAGAGCAAGGTCTTGTCAACAAATGATAAATACGGTAATTACTGCATTTTTTAACTTTATTTTTATTTAATAATTAAAATCGACTGCTGATTGGGTTGTATTTTCCTGAACAGGCATTTTGGATGATTCATATGCCTTATCTATGGCATGCCATCAGTCTTTGTCATCTTTGCTTGCCCTGATGGCTTCTTTCAGGGAGGAGCTCGACTACACTGTTCTGTCAAATCTGATAAGCGTAATTGACTACTTCACAGACCTCGTTTAAGTACTAGTGTTGTTAGTCCAAAATTATCTGTTTTCCATTCTTCATGCAGATAAGTTACAAAGTTTCAAGAATTGTAGCTGAGGCTGTTCCTGACTTGCAAAATCACATAAAATTGTTTTTCATCAACCTCTTCCAGTTTTCTGCAGAGTATGTTACTTCCTTTTTGAAAGTACAAAGCATGTTACTTTATCTTTGTATTTTTGGTCGTCTTCATCCAAAGATGCGCTCATGTGAATTCCACATAAAAGTTCCAAGGGGAGGAGAAAACTTGGGCCCTGGGGGTGGTGGAAGCAGTTAAGAAAGAGACAAAGGCACGTAGTTGGAGTGATGTCTACCAGTATAAACATAGATAGATGAACTTCTAATAGAAAAATCTATTGGATATACCGATATAGCAGAGAGCAACAGAAATCATAACCAGATTATGCCTGCTCTGGCTTTCTTGACATTTATGGGTCAACCTATGACAACTGACAAGAAAATCAATTTCTATTCTCTGAGACTAGTTCATGCAAATAAAGATTTATAACTTCTTGCATCTTGTTATCTTTTGTCTAGTAGCTCTACTGCTAAATTAGGAGGACTTGAGAGCTGTTAATAAGCACTGAAATGAATTTAGAGATATAGTGTAGTTCTAACTAGACATCTTTGCTGACTTATCCTAAAAAATAAAAGAAAAAAGATATCTTCTGCCAATCATGTCTTTAGAAAAGAATGAATGGGTAATGGTATTTTACAAATTGGGCATGTTTACTCTTTATTCATCACCGATAGAAGAATTATGAGAGAAGAAAAGTTGTCCATGAAGTTGAAAGAGAGGGATTTTAGTCTTGGTCTCCTGGTTGACCATTAAGCTCATTTTTCCAGTTTGGCAACAAAAGGTTTGCTTCTAATTGGACTTCCCTTTTATCGACAGGAGACTTGGTTGGGATCCTAAAGAAGGGGAAAGCCACCTAGATGCCATGTTGAGAGGGGAACTTCTGAATGCTCTGGCTGCCTTTGGACATGATGAAACAATAAATGAAGCAATCAGGCGCTTCCACATATTTTTGGATGACAGAAACACAGCTGTTCTTCCTCCTGACTTGAGAAAGGTTACAACACTTGTATAACAATATTTATTTCTTCTCTACCTTCCACAGATTGTGATCACTGATCCCTCCTTCCATCTGCAGGCTGTTTATGTAGCTGTGATGCAAAGGGTGAATAAATCAGATAGATCAGGGTTTGAAGCTCTCTTAAGAATTTACAGAGAGACTGACCTCAGCCAGGAAAAGACGCGAATTTTAGGTCAAGTTATCTATCAATTCATGCCAAGTGTGTAATTAAATGTTTTGGTTATCAGGTGATGGGTATGCTAAACCATTAAGTGCATTTTCTTGTTCTATAGGTGCATTGTCATCTTGCAGGGATCCTGAGATTGTACTTGAAGTCCTCAACTTTTTGCTATGTTCTGAGGTATTCAAGAGTTTTGGGGAGCACTAGGTTATTTCTCTAAGGAGAGAGCTCATGTATTATTTTTATTTTTTTTGACAAAATGTTTTGAGAGTATTCTATGACTTGGAAAATTCAGGTACGGAGCCAAGATTGTGTTTTCGGTCTTGCAGTTAGCTTTGAAGGCCGCGAAACTGCTTGGAAATGGTTAAAAGTAAGTACTCCTTTTCCATGAAATATTGCATTGCTCGTCTTGAATTACTATTTTCAAATAAGATACCTTGTTTTGTATGGAACTGTAACTTGTAAAGACATAGCTTAGAAAAAAAGATATCTTGGAAAAATTGTACTCGCTCTGTCCCGATTTATGTGGCACACTTTCCTTTTTAGTCTGTCCCAAAAAGAATGCACCTTTCTATTATTGGAAACAACTTAACTCTAAAATTTCCCTTTTACCTTTGATGGTATTATTTATGGCTACACAAATATCTAAGATTTGTTTTAAACCACAAATTTTAGAAGTCTTCCTTTTTTTCTTAAACTTTGCATCAAGTCAAACGGTGGCACATAAATTGGGACGGAGGAGTATTAAACTGTAACTTACAAAGACGTAGGTTGTAAGAGTGAGGAATTCACATTAATACAAATTGCAATTATCTCATTTGGAGGAAGTGCAACATGTTCTTATAGAATTATTACTTATTAGCACAAAATGCTGCATTTCATGACTGATAATTATTCAGGAAGATGCAACAAGACATACATGCTTGGTTTTTTTTTTCCTAATAAACTGTTTGAATGCAGGAAAAGTGGGATCATATCCACAAGACCTTTGGCTCTGGATTTCTATTGACCCGCTTCATCAGTGCAACAGTGTCACCGGTTTGTTTCTGCTCACTTGCCATCTTTCTTAAGCATTTGCATGCAGTTGCTTACTATTGTAGGACAACTTTTTTTTTTGAACTTAGTAACTTGGTATTATATGACAACCAGTACATGGGTTGTATTGAAACCTTGTATACTTGTAGGAAAACTTTTTTCAAAAGTAGCATCTGTTGCCTTCTGCCTTGTAATGAAATGACAAGAATGGAAAGCAAATTTATGAGTTACTACTCCATTACATATTGTCTTTGATCTTTTGGCTCAAATCTTTCTTTTCTTCAGTTCTCGTCCTATGAGAAGGCAAAAGAAGTTGAAGAGTTCTTTGCTTGCCGTACCAAGCCGTATATTGCAAGGACGTTGAAGCAGAGCATCGAGAAGGTTCACATTAATGCAAACTGGGTTCAGAGCATTCAAAAAGAGAAGAATCTCTCCGAGGCAGTGACAGAGCTAGCATACAGGAAATACTGAAGTTTTTGTTTTTTCGAACTTAATGCCCTCTTTAGAGTGTCTCTACTTTTTCGTGAATGTTAATCATGGTACTTGTCTCAGAAAAAACGAAAAAAGAGGGAGTACTCTGATATCTGCTGTTGATCAAACTATAGGCAATGGGTTTACATATTTGATAAATCAATATTGAACTGTTTTTCTTCCTGTGCTCCAGATGAGCAACCAGAAATGGAGATATCTCTTAATTAACGGATTGGGACCACAAATTAACTACCTTCATACTTGACTGTCACCCTTTAGATGCAATATTATTTAATCTGGATTGGTTAGCTAGCATGTTTAGGCAGTGTCAGTTGCCAAGTCGCCTTTCCAATCTCCCTTTTGTTGCTTGAGAATTTCATATCCTACATCTTGTTTCTTGATGTATATAATGTATTTTAGTATGACAATGATATGGTAATTCTTCTAAAAATATCTGTTGTTGCATTAGTTGGTAGCCACAGGAAGTGTACTGTTAAGCAGATCCAATTGAATGATCTGATGAAGTGCTCCACCTAATTTGCACTAGAGAGTCAAATAGTCGGGCAAAAAGAGGCAATTCATTTAGGCCACTTTGAATCATGGACACTAGTATGAATGAAAGCTCCTCCACAACCACCATCCTCACTCCTAAAATGGGACTAGCTCGCTATTGAATATTGACCCATAACCAGATCCTATATATATGTGGGTTTAATTAAGCCCATCATTTTCTTCACAGAGCATAGATAGATCTATACATGAAAAGTTACTATAATGTCAAAAAGATAACTTCATATATGCAACGTGCTCAGTAATAGGAATCTTGAAAGTTGAATCCATCATCACAATTCACAGATATGGATCCCTCAACCTCAACATAAATTCAGTTTGATGATTGAATTGAACAGGATACTTAGTGTCATCCTCTTATCTAGCTTCTTTATCATATGTATGAAATGGACGGGATTGACTACTACAGTCCTTCAATTGAGTCAGCTTATCCTGTCTATACTCATAAATCCATATACAGTAGAAGAAGCATCTTTTGCATACAATTCAGAAGAGGTCTCTCTATTCGTCTCGTCTCATTACTGTTTCCAACAACAACATTAAAAGTAATACTGAGGCAAATAACCTCACAGAGCCGCCTTAACTCGGAGGATATAATGTATGTTCCTACTTCAAACAGCTAAAGGAAGAAAACTACATAGAGAGAATGGAACAAGTACTACAATACATACAGTAAGCTACTCTAATGAAAACCTTAGTCCCACAGTCCCCTGCTAAAAATTAAAAGGGCTGGCTATATCGAATCATATGAAGTCTTCGATATCAGTTATGTTAGGTTTTGCTCTTAAACTTTCTTTGGGCTTTCAAGTCCACAACAATCACTGTTATGTTGTCCTTGCTGCCCTTTTGAAGAGCTCGATTTGACAAACATTCTGCTGCTGGATCAATTCCTTGGCCCCTTTCCGAAGGAAGCGTACGTTACACCATTCTTTTTATGCCAGAGGAGTATGCGCTTGCGAGCCAAATCACAGACCTCTTTGTTTGTCATAACATCCCATAAACCATCACTTGGTTCGAGGTATGAACATTACCTCTGGATCAGGAATTATCCAGGGCCTCAAGTATCTATCTCCGGCAACCAAGAATTAAATAAATTGTAAAAAAAGGGAAAGACTTACATATATACCAACAAAAACAAGGAGAGGTATTTAGCAGGATTGGAGAAAATGGGTCATGCAAATGGACATCTAATGCGTCAAATTGTAGTCCCAAACAAAGTCCAATACACCTGAAAAATTCCCCAGGGCACCACCATCGCCAAGTTATTTGCTAAATGGCGGTTCTCATGTCAAATTAAAAAAAATAGAGTGGTAGTTAGAATACACATTATACTCACTGAATAATCCTTCCACAGTTTTCAAACAATTTACATCAAGACGGACCAGCATGCACAACTGGCTAAATGAACTCATGTACAACAACTTAAATTACTTAACGTCACTTTAGCCATATTTTCCAAGATGACATTAGAAATGTTATATGATCAACACCAACTACCATCTTATAGGCACTAGAATATTACAGACCTGCATGTTCGACATGTGTCAATGCACATGTCTCGAAGCAAAGCCAGCCTTTATGCAATGCTGGATTGAAGATAGAATGATAAAAAGAACACTCCAACATTTCAAGTTACATATCAGATGGCAAGGGAACACTTAGTCACAGTTATATAAAGAATTGCACAACAGAAGTGACAAAATGAGCTCCCTTCTCATCACAAAGCAATCCTTTCAGCAATATGAAATGAAAAAGGTACAAATCATCATCAAAGGAGAACCTCCCCAGGACCAGGATCAGACAAGTGATGATCAGAAAACAAAGAAGGTGCCCCAAATGTTTCCATGCATCTTTTGTATTGATTTTTTAGTATTATTACTTACAATCTTCAGCAAGTGGAAGGTCATAGTTCGACAGTTGAAACCAACCAAGTGATGATTAGAAAAAAAAAAAAGAAGCTCAAATTGAAGATCATTATCAGAGTGTGTGCCTTTGTGGTCACAATGGAAAAATACCAAGTATCCGTCTAACCCTGCCAGTGAAAAAATGAAAATTGGATAATTGGTTCATTTAAATCAGGTCAAATATGGATCAACCCATGTAAAAGTGGGGTTCAAGCTATCAAAACTCTTCTTTCAAGCATTAACATCCAAGTCTTGTCCCCCTCCCCCCACACAATCTATTGTCTCTAGATCACCATATTATCCGACATTCCATTATGGTTTGTTCTCTCTCATGAAATTTTTTTTCCAAGTATTTCTGATATTAAAGGATTGTTGACTAGTTCGATCTTTTTTTCCCTTCAACTATTTTTCTAATTCACAAGGAAAGATGACAATTATCTAAGTAAATTTTAGGTTGATCAAGCACAAAGCTGAATATCTTCTAAGAATTAATAAAGATTCATAATTGATTACAACAACAACAAAAAAGAAAAGCTAGTCAACCTCCATTGCAGTACAAATTGTTTAATTATAGTAAATGGAAGACTAATTAGAGTCTTCCTTTTTTAAGTCAGCCATAATAAAATCTCAGTCCATATGCCATCTGGGGTTTTAAAATTAGGAAGAATCTAAAGTTACATCTGTTTCAAATTATTAAAATGCTACATAATATCATCCCTTTAGTTAAGCAGAATGAGTTATTAGTTCATGTTTGTTCCTTTTTGGTGGCGTTTGGTCGAAAAATTGACACCAAAAATCAAGTTAGCAGAAAGGAAAAAAAATGTCTATTAAATCTTATTTGTTTGTGCTGTTTTACCAAAAAAAAGGTTTACAATTTCAGTGCTTGCCAAATAATTTGTTTCTGTTTTACCGTCTGACCAGAAAAGGGAATTATAAATGGATAGGAAATATGGTATCCGTATTATCTGTCACTACCCATTTTTATCCATAATAAATATGGGCAGATTGGATGTGTTATCTATTTTTGTCTAACCTATTTTCAACCCGCCCATTTTGCCAGCACTAGCCACTGATGGAAAGGCACAACAATTCTTACTTTGTTTCATGGAGACAATATAAAAGGAGAGCTTGGTTTAATGTCTAGTAAAAGCAGTATTTATTCCTCATCATATGCTAACCTCCTAATACTCTATGACACTTCTTTCGATCTTTAACATGGAATAATTGTTAATTAAGGTGAAAATCAGTGTTACTGTTATCAAAAGTCAAAAGCGCAAAAAAGCTCTAAGGTCTGTTAGGGTTTTAAGCACAAGTAAAGTGTGGGCTTTAATGAAAAAGGGGCGCTAATAGGAAAAAATAAATAAATAAAAATATATATATATAAATATAAATATATATATATATATAAATATAAATATATATATATATATATATATATATGTGTGTGTGTGTGTGTGTGGGTGTGGATGGGTGGGCGGGCATGGGAGTGTTTAGTCCA
>JAJOOO010015184.1:0-15510 GCA_029582685.1 Solanum piurae | reverse complement strand
TTTAAAATACAAATTTGAACTTCTCAAATTTGAAATTTGAAACTTGAAACTTGAAATTTGAAAACTTAAGCATTTTTTATTAGCTAAAAATGTTATTGAAAACTAAATAAACTAAAAATGCTATTCAATAACATATAAATTCAATAAAAATAAATAAACATATAAAAAAATAAAAATCCCACGTCCCGTCCTGTCCCGTCCCACCAAACCCTGTCCCATCCCGTATATATAGTGGGACGGGATGGGACGAATTTTTATCCCCCAATTCCCCCAAATCCCAGCCAATGCGTCCCCTATTCCGTCCCGTCCCCCTTCGTCCCCGTCCTCATCCCCTTGCCAGCCCTAATTTTACCTCAAAGGTAGGAAGCCATGAGAAGTAAGAGCAAACCAGGCTTCTTGGATAGTGAGGAAAATTATACAGGCAGGACATTGGATTGAAGAGAAGGGTTTGCAAGTTGCAGAAAACATGGAGACAGATGACTTTAGTATCAAAGCAATGTATAAGAAACTAAGGGGTGATTATATCAAGGTTCCCTAGAGGAGAATGACTTGCAACAACCAGGGGAGTCCTAAATGGATCTTTACATTGTACTTGGCAATAAATAGAAGATTATCCATCAGAGATAGACTGAAAAAATGGGGGATCACAAATGATATCTTATGTCCAATCTGCAAGGAAGCAACTGAAACTTATTAGCATTTATTCTTTACATGTATATTCTCAGGAAGGCTGTGGCAAAAGCTCTTGAATTGGCTATCAATTAATAGAGTTAGCAATGGATGGATTGAGGAATTGACATGGGCTGTAGAACATGCTTCAAGCAAAACAATACAAGCAGAGATTTACAGAATGACCTTAGCTGCAACAATCTACTACATTTGGCAAGAAAGGAACTACATGATTTTTTAAAACAAGGAGAGGAACACAGAGATGATCACTAAAGTAATCATCCAAAGCATACATTGTAGAGCTAGTATGATATCTAAGTTTTTAGGTTTTATGCACAAGCTTAACTTCTATCCTTAGAATAGGTGCTAGCATGAAAGAATTTTGATTAGCTGGACTCTGAGTGGAAGTTGTCCACATCCAGAGTTTCCAACTTTGTACATATTGCAAATCTGGTAATAATAAATTACAGTTACCAAAATATTTTTTCATGTCATATTCAATTTATGTGCATATGAATTCTGGAGAGACAATCAATTTTTTTTTTATGATTTATTAAACTTTTTAAAATTGTTAATTATTATGATTTATAGTATTATTTGCGTAATTTTTAAATAATACTTATTCCACATGTCCCAATTTTTATGGCCATAATAGAATTCGGGAGTCGAACATTTTTTATATGTATTTATATGTTAAGTTATTAATTATTGTGATTTTATTATAAAATAAAAAAATGTGATATAAAATAAAATAAAACTAGTGCATGAATAAACTACACAAGAAAAGAGTGAAGGGGAACTATTTTTTTCCCACTTTTGTTCATATATTTTCTATTACATTAATGGACTATTTACAAGCCAAAGATACTTTGGCTCAAAGAATACGTGAGACCCATATTTTTGGGCACAAAGAAAATCATGTGGACATCATATTTTACAACAAATTTAAAAAAAATTACGTAATGTTTAGATACAACCGCATATTTTAAGTTGTTAGTTATCGTAATTTATGTTACTTTTTACGTATTTAAAATATATATATAACATGATAAAAACAAATAAATTAAAGTAAATATTAAAATGGCTCCCACACTCTTTATTCAATATAACTTAAACACATAATACATAAACATGACATTTAACTTGACATCAATTGACAACTATGACCTTTAACTTTGCTGTGCATAAGTAGGCACTTCAACTATCCAAAAATTTAACAATTAAACGCTCGAATCGTACATGGCAAAGTGCTTGAAACACACTTCAATTAGGCGCGTCAGTGGTAAAAACAAAATCCCCAACGGTCAAAAAATGCTTAAATGACAATTCTACCCTTGATGAATCTCTTTTATATATATATCTCTATTTTTTAAATCAAAATCCCACTACATTCTTTTCCTTCTAATTTCTTCAACAATTATTGCTATCTTCCTCTCCTTCTTCACAATTTTCTGCTCATTGAAATGACATCAAATTTTATTTGTTATTGTGGAAAAAAAGTTTTAATGAAGATTTACTGGTCTATAAACAACTCAGGTCGCTAGTTATTCTTTAACACAATTGTATAGTTGGCTGTCACTTTTTAACTTCACAAATCTATGAGTAATAGGGTCTTCAACATAAAAGGCTTCAATTTCATCATATCCATCATCTGTTGCATAAGATTTTATTTTGGTCAAAGAGAAGTGATATTTGTCTATGTTAAATATAATATTGTCCAATTTCGAAACATATTGACATGTATAAAAGCGACCTCCATGGTGAAAAACAGCGATAATGTGAGCCATATGTTCAATACGGTAAAAAAAGAGCAAATTTACAGTTGTGGTAAAAAAATCATAATTTTTATATAAAATTTTCAAAAACGAAATTTCAAAAGGGGAAATTAAACATATCTCAACTAGATTAAGGAAGAAGAATAGATAGACATCCAAGTACGTGAAATCTCAACACAAGTCTTGAACAATTTTACCTTTGATTCGAAGGATGAAACGTAGAGATTTAGGGTTAGGGTTCTTAGAGAAGAAGTGAATTAGTTATTTTCACTTTCACTATTGTATTTATTTTATTTTTATTTTCATTTTTTAATTGAAGAATCCATGTGTATTTATTTTAATTAGTTGGTAGCCACTTTGCATGCGATATTCGAGTGTTTAATTGTTGAAATTTGTGATAGTTAAAGTATCTACTTGTGCACTATCAAAATTTAGGGTCATAATTGTCAATTGATGTCAAGATAAAGATCATGTTTATATATTATGCCTAACTTAAATGCATACGTCGTTCATAAATGATGTGTTTGTAGCCTCTTATTCTATAAAGTAATAATTCTAAGTTAAGTTGCAACGAAATAATGATTTCAAAATTCCAATACATTTTTCCCTTACATAAGATTTTTTTTTTAGATTGTGTTACAAGAATTTGATTTGAAGAATATAACATGTATTTTGCATGATAAAAAAAAGTGAAGAAAGACCATATCTGTTAACCTATATACACCAAGGATCATAATGAACCAAACCCAATACCTAAGGGACCATTTTGATTATTTTCTCATTGTAATTTCACTAAAAGCAGAGGTTAATTTGGGAAAATTGGAAATAGCGAACTTCTATAAATATAACATCCATTTGTTTCCTTAAACCTTAGGGTTTTGCGATTTCGCCATAGATTTGAGCAGCCATGGTAGCAAAGCAGTTAGATGACGAACCTCAAACCCTCACAAATTCAGCAAACTATGAATCCAAATCTCACAAGAAACAGAAGAGAAAGCTCGAAGACCCTGAGGTTGAAGAAGTTGTTGTAGAATCCAAAAAAGAGAAAAAGAAGAAGAAGAAGCAGAAACAGAAGCAAGAAGAAGAAGGGTCTAATGGGAACACTGAAACTCTTGATGGGTCGAATGGAAATACTGAAATATTTGATGGGTCAGCTGAGTTATCTGAAAAGAAGAAGTCGAAGAAGGAGAAGAAGAGTAAGGTAAAGGAAGAGAATTTGGATGATGTGTCTGATGGAAGTGTTGTTAATGGGGAGGTTAAAGAAAGTAGTACAAAAGTGGTGGTTACTGGTAAGGGTGCTAATGAGTCAAAGTACAAAGCTTTAGAAAAGTTTGTGGATGCAGGGCTTCCAAATGAGGTGTTGGAATGTTGTAAGAATTTTGAGAAACCATCACCAATTCAATCTCATTCCTGGCCTTTTCTTTTAGATGGGCGTGATTTTATTGGGATTGCTAGAACTGGATCAGGTATAACATTTGAATTGAGTTTTTTTAGTGCAATAGTGGATTATGGTTTGTGTTTTTTTTTAGTTTTATTATATTTTGGTATGATCAGGTAAAACATTGGCTTTTGGTATTCCGGCTATTATGCACATCATGAGTAAGCGGAAGAGTAAAAAGTCTAAGAATCCTGTTTGCCTTGTACTTTCGCCTACAAGGGAGCTAGCTCAACAAGTACGTTCCTGAAATATACACCTGGAGTGTTTAAAATTGTTTGCTTTCTTGCATTGTTGGTATTTTTACTGTTTGAGTTTGATTTCACTTGAATTAATGCTTCACTTACTGAATAATGTTGTCACTCATCAAAGCTTGAACTTCATAGTTCTTTTTAAAATTTAGCATGGTAAAAGGCAAATGAATGTGTTATTGCTTGTTTTCCATCCTTGAGTAGACTAGTAATCGTTTTCTGTGGCATCATGGTTATTTACTTTGGAGGGAATGATAGGAAACTAATTGTTAGGAGTGTATGTCCTGACCATCTTTCTTTCCAAAATAAAGTTTTTCTATCACCACTTATTATAATGTGAATGTGTTCTTAGAATATATTCAATAACTTTCTAATATATTCAGTTCCCAATTGCGTACGAATGCATTGGTGTTCATGTGTTCCAAGAATTTTCCATCTTATACTTCTCTATAATCACATGTGTCCAGTGCCTCCTCCTCATTGCAAAGTCTTCATAGCTAGTTCAGGAGGAGAATGTTGTGTGCCCTTAGATTATTGACTTCCAAGCCTCCTTGCTTCTTACTGGTGATCACTGTTTCCTGCATAACCTAAATGAAAGACTTCTTAGTTGTTTCCTTGCCACTGAATATTCCTGTTTAATTTGTTGCTTCTTTATGCATCTTGTTAGGTATTGAAATAGAGACATAGTTTAAGTAGGGGGTGCATCCAAAACACTATTGATTAGAACCTTCATCCCAACGACAAGTACATTTGTTAGTCTCTTTTCTCACTTTTCAGTCATTCCTTCCTAGTATTCTCTGTGATTGACATCCAAAGGGTATACCTAAATATTTAGTTGGTAATAGTCCCACATTGCATCCTAGTAAATCTGCCTACTGTCGGATGTTGAGAACCTTGTCACATAGAAACTGTGTCTCTTAGTGTAATTTATGTTTACACCTGATATTTATTGATTCAAAGAGCAATAGAAAAGTAAGAAAACTATATCTGAAGACAGTTTTATTGCTTTTCTATTGCTCTAAATTCTAAGAGCAGGGAAAAATCCATCTGGTCCCATTTACCAAGATACAACCTTATACTGTGCATAATAAATTGTAAAAGGCTAATTTATGTGAGTTTTAGTTCTAGATGTCTTGTAGTATCTGCCCAGAGAGTCTTCTTACTCCTGCCTTATGCTTTCTTTTATTAAATCAATATGCATGTTTTGCCTTGTGTTCTCAAATACAAAATGCCAATGCAGATTTTATGCTTTATTGATAACTTTCTCTTGTATAATAGATATCAGATGTTCTCTGTGAGGCTGGGAAGCCTACTGGTGTGCAGTCAGTTTGTCTATATGGCGGAGTTGATAAGCACCATCAAAAGGCTTCTCTTAGATCTGGCGTGGTAAGATTTTTTGATTTTCCTCTTTCTGGATTTTTTATTGCAATGAGTCTTCAATGATGATTTTTCCTAAGATTCTTTTATATATACTCATTCTGAATTTATTATTGCAATGAGTCTTGGATGATGATTTTTTCAGTACCATATAATTAATATCTAAGTTAATTTAAGGTCTTATGGTTGCTTGCTTTCTTAGACTTTTTAATGGATGTTACACGTGCTTCACACATGTCATACTTTAAGTCAGAGTTTCTTGTCGGCACCTCAGATCATATCCTCTGCTTGCAGGATATTGTTATTGGAACCCCTGGTCGTTTGCAAGATCTGATGGAAATGGGAGCTTGCAATTTAAAAGAGGTTTCTTTTGTGGTGAGTGCTTTTATGGCCTTCATTTATGTTTGGACTTTCAGGATCTTTGATGAAGTCTGAGTAAGCATGATGTCATGAAAGTTTGTTTGGTCAACTAGTGTAGATAGTTTGGATGCTCTTGTTCTGCATTTTTGGTCATCTAATTTGTGTAAGTACTTTTTGATTTTATTTTATTATTAAGTTTTAGTAGTAGTATTTTCCCTTTTTGTTTTTTTCGGGTAATCTCAAGTTGCTGAACATGAACTTTGTGAGGTATTTAAAATGTAGGTCTTGTTTGAAATACAGGCTGAAAATATGCCCGATAATCACCTTTTGTCGTTAACATTCTATTTAGCATCTTTGTACTATCACTTGACTGTTTGCGGAGTTTATCCTTAGGGTTACTGGAATGTCTTGGTGGTTGATGCTAGAAAATTACAGATATACATATTTCTGTAGCTTAGCTGTTGTAGAACTTACAAATGATATGCTTCTCATGGCCCAAAGCTTTGCCATTTTTTATTCTGGATTATCATAAACTACACCAATTTCCTTTATTTTCAGCTTATTCAGAGACAAAGTGGCACTTGAATAAGATCCTTCAAATTAGCTCCATGTAATAAATCTTTTAAAGTTACCATGATAGGGTGATTATTGTTATGTGACAGAAGAAAACATATAGATTGTATTATCCTTTATTTTTTGTAATGTGATCAGAAATAAAGAAATAGAACTGTTTCTATTTCTCTTGATTTCCCTGACATGATCATGAGATAACTTCTTAAATATGATTTGATTTTTTCCCCTATGTAGTATGAACTTAATATAAATGGAGTACACATCAACTGTCATGCTCCTTTACCCTTGACTGATGTTACTAATATTGCTATAGGTGCTAGATGAAGCTGATCGCATGCTTGATTTAGGTTTTGAACCAGCGGTCCGTGCCATATTGAGCCAAACATGCTCTGGTATGAATATTGCTCTCTACATTTGGTTCCATCACTTGAATTCTTAGAGCTGGAGCTTTGATGGACATCTCATTATATAGACTTAGCCTGCTTAATGTCTTTTTCTTTTTAATGAAATGTTTGGATCTGAATGTCTTTCACAGCTTATTGTATTATCTCGAAGTACCATTTTTTCCCTCAGTAAAAATATATGTCCCAATGAGACATTTTGTAGTTTCATTTTCGATCCTTTTTGTAAATGAAGTACATCCATATGTTAAAGTTTGTTTTTTTGTTTCATTTTTTAAGTATATATGTAATACCCAAAAAGTTTTTTTTTTTGAAAAGTTGAATCTTGTAAATATTTCAAGCCTTGTAGTGTTTTGATTCATATCATCATCCTCCCACTTTACATGGTAGGACTTTGTTCCTTGTTTTTTGCACTTCAGATATAGCTAGATGAAGTTTAAATGTTGTGTACATGCATTTTTTTGTGTCCACCATTCAAATCCCATCAAATTGTGCAGTTCGGCAGATGGTTATGTTCAGTGCTACATGGCCTCCGGAAGTTCATCAATTAGCTCAAGAGTTCATGGATCCCAATCCAATCAAGGTCTCATTTACCATTCAGAATATATTCTCAAATTTGTTGTGGTTCCTTTCCTGGCTTAAAACTGAAGTCTGTTCAGGTAGTTGTAGGTTCAGAAGATTTGGCTGCCAACCACGATGTCATGCAAATTGTTGAGGTAAACTGCGTTATAGAAATTCTAAGGACTTATGAGATATGCATTTTTCTTTCCAGCTCTTTCATATTGTTGCCTCCCTTCTAGCCAATCGATCAACAGAGAGCCAAAACTAAAATTCAAAGAGAAAACAGGAGAAGACTTACAAGTTCATCTCCATTTCTTCCTACTGAATTGCCTGTCCACTTCCTTTTACATTGTAGGTCTTGGAAGATCGAGCACGGGATGAGCGTTTACAATGTTTGCTGGAAAAATACCACAAGTCTAGAAGGTATCTTAACAGAAATTTCTGCTAACACATTTCTAATCTCATTTCAAGCTCTCAAGCCTGCGTTCGTCGTCTCTTGCTGACATCCATAAATCCTCCTATATTATAGTATATGAATAATGATATTCATGTATTAGGTCTTTGCCTGTGGTTTTAATATCCTGCTTGCCTCCCTGTGTACAAAGTAGGCTTGTAATTCTCTTGTACTTGTAGGAATTGAATGGATTGCTTCCTTCCTGTTAAGTCAACTAGAACAGTTCTCTTTATTTTAAAATCACTCTAAAGTGACTTAAGTGCGAAAAGACTAGACCAGCACTGCCTTTGTGCCTGTGTTCAATATTAACTTACCTTTCTCATAAAAAGTGTGAAATGATTATTCTGCCCATGTGTGGTTGCTAATTTCTATTGGTGCCTAATGTTGTCTAAACACAGTTGTCTGGTGTCCCCCTATGTTTATTTTGATGGTTGACTAAGTGAGGGGTAGCCTAAAAGTAGTGATTCCATTTTTCTACCATGAGGTAGTATGTTTATCGAACCATGGGGCATGGGGGAAGTGCATTCTCTCTCTCTCTCTCTCTCTCTCTCTCTGTCACACACACACACACTTTATTATCTCCTCTTCCTTTTTTCTTTTCAAAAATCATATTGTGGATGAGTTCATTGTACTTCCCCAGCGGATTTCCGTTGTTGTATCATTCTTCTTTAGTTCCTTATCCATTGTCTAGCACAGTTGTTCTTTGTGGCAATGGTTTTAGACATTCCTCAATCATCAGTTATTGGGGATAGTGTTTACATTATTTGTATCCTGTTCTGGCGTTTAACCTTGGTATTTGATTTTTTGGACTCTTTATAATGGATGCTTACAAGAGGTTGCAAACTTTGAACAGGAATAGAGTATTGGTTTTTGTTTTATACAAGAAGGAAGCATCTCGTGTTGAAATGATGCTACAGAAAAGGTAATTCTATTGACTCTTCTGTTTAGTTGTGAAGAAAACATTAGATTCCTATGTCTAGCTTCTAATTACTTGCTGATAATAGTATAATACATGTTCCAACTAATTTGACCCTGGCAACATTGGTACATGTAGTATGCACCGTGCTCATTGTATTGTGTGTCATATCTGGTTTACATTTTGTAATGTTTAAAGTGTCTTTGCCTCAGGGGTTGGAAAGTTGTCTCCATTAGTGGTGACAAGCAACAACATGCTCGTACTAAGGCCCTGTCACTCTTCAAGGATGGAAGCTGTCCTCTACTGGTACACACTGTTTTCCTATTATCATCTTTGTTTCCACTTCCAGTGATGTTTATTTTTTAGGTAGAACTAACAGGATAGAATCTCAAGAAGATGCAAACCATAAAGGCCAACTAATCAAAGTATATAAGAACCAAAGAAAATGTGCTTTAAGTAAAGAAGAACCTCAGATGTGGTTTTTATACTCTTGACTAAAACCACTGATATTGCTATATTTTTGGTTTTGTTTTATCATCCTAATTTACATCAGTTTACTCTTTGACTAAAACCTGATCTGTATTTTTGGAGTTCTGATTTCTAGCCAATCCTCTTCCGTCCAAGAATAATAGGATGCTTACTCTTTTTCCCCATCAAAATGTTTTGCCAGATTTTGCTTCTTCGGTTCTTCCTCATTCCTGCAAGATCTATTTCCCATACTTTCTGTGACTTCTATTTGTGTTGCTCTGGTGCTGGCTGGGAATTGTGTTGCGACTTCCGGTTGAATTTGGATAGACTGTTCATGAATGATCTTGCTGTGTTTGCTCAGTTTTCTTTCGTATGTGTTGAAACATGCTAAAGCCTCATTAACATAATTGTTTATGCTTCTGCAGATAGCTACTGATGTAGCTGCTCGAGGGCTTGATATACCTGATGTTGAAGTTGTGATAAATTATAGTTTCCCTTTGACAACAGAGGATTATGTTCATAGAATTGGAAGAACTGGAAGGGCTGGTAAAAAAGGTGTAGCTCATACATTTTTCACCAAGGATAACAAGGTACTGTTTGACTGATCCTTACAATAGAGATCTCACTTTTATTTTTCTTGTACTATTGTCTCAGTGCTTTGCTAGTTTGATTCTTACATTGAGCCTGTCTATCACAGGGACTTTCTGGGGAGTTGATAAATGTCCTCAGAGAAGCTGGACAGACTGTTCCAGCTGCCCTTCTTAACTTTGGAACCCATGTAAAGAAGAAGGTAAGCTTTTTGTTTGTATATTGGCTATTGTGAATGATTTGAAATGCAAATGTATTAGATGGTGGTTGGATTGGCTTAAAAGTTGGCAAAATAATAATAACTTAAAATAAGTCAAAAAATGGCTTAAAATAAGTTAGAAAGTGTTTGAAAAATAACTTAAAATAAGTTAAAAATGAACTTAAAAACCAAAAGTAGGTCTCCCCCTACTTTTTATTTTTTGACTTAAAAGTCATTTCAGTTCGACTTTTTATTTTCAACTTAAAAGCTACTTTTTTTAAGCCAATCCAAACGGGCTCTTATAGTCTCCTAAATTTCAGTATCTCATTTTGGAAGAAATTATTGTTCCTCACACAACTGACTCAAGGATTTGCCTAGTTCTTGATATCCTAGTAGCTGTATTTGTGTTTACATGTCGTACTTGCATTGTTGTAAGTAGAATCTATTAAAAAAAGAAGGATCTTATGTGGCTTGGCCCAAACTAAAGAAAACAAAGAATCATGTCGTGTTATGTTCTTGGGCAGGAAGCCCAGAATGTTATTATCAGTTGCTTGTGCATAGTCTTAACAACATAGTATCTATGGATAGGGGTGTCAAATGAACAGGTCAAAATGAGTTGTTAGTAAATGTGAACTGCCCAAAATTTACATGGGCTAAAATGAGTTGGGCAGGAATGGGCTATAAACCATCTCCATTAACCCGTACAAAAGTAACTTGGGCTGGAAGGGACTAAACGAATCTTGACCCAATCCGCCCATTTCTTACTAAGTTTTTAGTCTATTTGTTTATGTACCTAACAAAATTTGTCTTTATTATGGCTATTTGGCTAATATATAACGTATCGAACATAATATTTTTTTTGTTTAAAAAAAAACACTTTTGACAAGATTCCTCATTGATCAATTTAACACCTACATATCAACCCAATTATTGGATGGACCGAATTGGGAGGGTCAAAATCGCCGAGTTTATAAATGGGCTGGTAAAAATTGAGTGAGACCGAGCCTAAGGAGTTGTGTTTTCCTGGGATAATTTTGCAACCTGATTACAATAACAATTTGGATATCCAAAAGATGGTGAAGCAACAATGTATTATTACAAAAGTTATACTTTGTGATCGCCTATTTTCTTGCTGGCATAATTTGTTTGATTGAGACTGATGAATAGATCTACACATGCCTTTCTGTTAGTAATTGTCAACTGAATCTTTTTTCTCCACCCTTCCCTTGCTACCGCATTGCTAGTTTTCTATCGCTGCACATGTTCTTTGTTACATTTTTGAGTTGCAATTGCAATTTACAGGAGTCCAAGCTCTATGGTGCTCATTTTAGAGAAATTGATGTAAATGCTCCAAAGGCCACCAAAATAAAATTTGGTGATTCTGATAATGAAGATTGAGAAAACGAATATCAATGGTGTCAGTTTGTCATTGAGTTTTAGCAGCGGTGCAGCACAACTCTTTTGAATTGGTCCCAAGCTTCACCATCCTGACACTATAGAATTGTTTGGCGGATACATGGAGAAGTGGATCATTGTGAGAAGAATGCGAGGGATGATGTCCCACAGCTATCTGCTATGCTTAAATTTATTGCGCTGCAATGTCATAGATAATAGTGTTTTAGAATCTTAATATTCTTTTATGTAATTCGTTACATTTCCAGGATGCAAATGTAACTCTTAAAGAGTGTAATGCTGACTCATTGTTAATTTTTCTCTTTTGTGATATTTGATTGCACCTTACAAATGCTGGAGATGGGATTCTGTGCCATAAGTAAAATATTTTGGATGTCATGTTTTTTGGAGGAACATGTCTGGATAATTAATTACCTTCTGTTCTACACTCAAAAAAGTGGAGAAGCAAAGCCCCAACATGTTTTGATTACCAATGATGTACGTTCCAGAATTTAGTGTATAATAGATCCACCCTTCTACCCACTAAATAACCAAACTTGTTAGCAACTGTGTTCAAACTTATGACGTGCAGTTCTCCAAACTTGTGAGCAAGATAATACTGTTAAAGACTTGCTCACCTTAACTTGCTAAAGGTTGCAAGTAGATTCAAAAGTTGGTGCAACAAAGACTACATCACAAACGCACTTTTCATCTGTGCATTGGATTGAGCTTTGCAACAAGAGAAGTAAAGAGGAAGTTTATTGCAGAGGATGAAACGCGCGATCTATAAACTGCCACTCGTAGGACAAAATAAGGTCTTCCCATTGTTTTTCTCTTTAAGTCTCTACCAACAGAAAAAAATGCATCCTACAAGATGTCCTTGTAAGACCCCCGGGGTTGGGGCTTATGGGAAAATTGCTCCATCTCCTCTGAAGCTCTAACATTATATATTTAATGCGATTGTTAACATTATTCTTCAGCCAATGACAAACATACATTAAAAATATATACAGAAAAACCGATACAACTACCCAACACCTTATACATCAGGGTGATCGGTAATGCAACTTTTGCTGACAACCTATTCGAAGGGATCTCAGCACAGAAGCTGCAACATTGCTCCACGCCCATTCCTGTCATAATATCATCATAACTCGATAGCTCCATGGGCGGTTCTCTTCAAGCATGTATGCACTTCTCGGAACAATGAAGTTTTCATGATTCTTTCATTGGTTGCTACCTCCAAGAAACGTGAAGACTCTTCTTCTCAACACCTGAGCTAAATCTATGATTTCGGATTCCCTAATCTGCCGAGTCATACTAACATCCTGCCAAAAGAATGTGCGCTTACTGGATAATCTGCTTGTTACATCAACAGTCAAAGTGGCCTTCTCTCGACTGTTTGTTAATGCACGTAGAGCGTGGCTGGAGTACTTGGGATGTGAAACTAGTCTATTCAAGAGTATAAGTACCTCTCGAATGAGCAAGGTCCTGACAAATAAGACATAGAAAAGATTGAGAAAATGAAATTTCAATACAATCAAATTGAAAAATTACTTCGAAAATGCAAAGGTCCCTTCAGAAGATTAAAAAAAACAGCTAATAATGAGAAACTCCATGAATTAAGGACTCAAACTCAAGGTCAACAAATGGGTTGTCAAACTAAAAAGTATAAAAAGAAAGCATTGTGATGTTCAGTTCTAGACAATCATTGTGTACTTTACCGCATGGAAACTCAAATAAACCAACTCCATTTCATGCATATATTTGGAAGACTGAAATAAACCTCAAACACATATAGTGCCCAAAGATACCTCTCTTTGAATACTTCTGGCTGCTGAGCAGTATCCGATTCTTCTAGATCCAAATCGCATACTAAGCTTTGCAAAATAATTGCTGGGAAATCTTTTCCTTTTGGAAGCCCATAATTTAATAGAATTTCAACACCACATTTTCCGGATGATGCAAAGAAAGCTAGCAAAATAATAGTGTGCTTCCGAAGCTGTAGTTCCTGAATAATTAGAGAATCAAGGGTAACAAACAGCAGGAAGGGGTCAATTCCATTCTTGGCAAATTCAAGACAAAATCCATGTTAAATACGATAGCAGTATTCAGAGGAGTTTAGAGAGAAAAATTGAAAATACGAAATGAGGAAAGGTGAGAAGATATGCTAATTGAAGTTAAATACTAGGCTTACCTCGGCATTACTTCCAGTGCAGGCGATACACTCTGCCAAACTCTCAAAGATCACACTGATTACGGAAAAAGTTGAATTTTCATTGGAATTGATGTCAACCATGCCACTGCCATCTCCCTCCATGAAACAGCTGCAGAATGAGGCCATTACTCTTGGACCTTTATTGAATAGTATAGTCAGGTAAACCATTACACAAAGCAAAAACAAACTGCTAGTGATTTTGAGATGGATTTTTTCCACAGAAATAACCTTTATATCTTCATCAGAGTATATCTTACAATTAGCAGCAATCTACTACAACTACCACTGTGGTGCATGAGTAAAATACAGTAAAATTTAATGAAGTATTCTTCCTTAATAATAAACTTGGAGAAAATGCATCAATCTTTAACTTGGATCAGAAAGAATATATTGGCTTATTCTCCATAAGATAGTAGAGACACTGTTGGAAGAGAAAATATGATATAAATAACAAAACGCGGTAGTTCAAGTAGTAAAAGCTACATATTGAACATTGAGGTGCAGTAAGCAAGTTCAAGAACAAACTTCCAGGAGCCAGATAACATCAAATTGATATATGAACATGTGCCCAACACGTGACCAAACATATGTGCTTACAATTCAGTAGCATATGAAGAAGATGCACAGTTTTCTTCTTTACATGCAAGCGGGGTCCCTTCTTCAATAATTTTACAATACTTTGGAATAGTATATCTGTTCCGTACCTATATAAAAGAGGAAATAGCATAAGCATATTACAGAGCTCTAAAAATATTCGTAAACAAATAAGAGAAGGATATGAACTTACTTGTCCCTCTCCAAATAGGCATTACTTCTTGCAACAATCAGATTCATGACTGAAACTGCTTCGAGTCTTACATGTTCTACGTCATGAATCATGACAATTTCGCACATTAATTCAAACAGAGGAACGTAGTTGAAACAAGAAGATATTAAACAGCTAGATCCATAATTGATGAATCCTATTCTGGTGCAAGTTTCAAGAGTATTCACTCTCAGGCCATCAGTGTGATCTTGAACAAATATTTTCTCAGCATGGACATGCGGCAGTCCTCTATTTCCAGGATATCCATATTCATACAGTTCTGACGCATTATTCCAACAAACAGGTCCGTCGACCACAATATTGTCCCTGATAGAGTACACTGGGAAGATCAAATCAAAGCATATAAGGAAATTCCAGGATCAGATGATAGAGACAATCTTTTCTCCTTTTTCCTTTCCTTTATTTATTTGTTTTAGCCTTTTGAGGTTACGGAAGCATCGTTTACCCCAATAATGAAATAAACAACTAGCACTAGCAAGAGAACAGCAAAACGCCTGAAGCTCTATCTTGAAATGTGAAGAATCAGAAGACTGGAGAGACTAGTTTGCGTGATAATCATTGGGTTCTAACTTTTGCTTCTGTTTTTTTAATTGAGCTTCCTTATGAATCCAGACAAATGCAAGCTTCTTACACAAAGGGAATGGTTAAACAGTTGTCAAACACTTAAATCAAATCATTCTTCTTCATTGATGCTAAAAGAATCCACGACAATATCTCAGAAACAGAAAAGAGAAAGAAGAGCATGCATTTGAGTAAGTAATATATACCTTTTACCAAATTTTCTTTCCATATTGAAAGTGAAACTCAAAACCTCTTGCAGTATATGCAAAGACCTATGAATAATAGAAACCTGTATGGAATGAATAGTGTTATGAAGCTAGTGACAAGAAACTTCTATGGAATGATATAAAAATGAAGCCTTTATGAATTCCCTTTTACTTCAACATAACATACAGTAATCATTCAAAAGAACTATATAGCCGATCCCAACAGGATTGGAATTGAGATATAGTTGTTGTAATTTCAAAGGAATTATAAAAAAAAAAC
>JAJOOO010015183.1:0-13208 GCA_029582685.1 Solanum piurae | reverse complement strand
TAGCATGTGTAATTCAAGAACTAAAGAAATACATAGCTAGGGTTCTGAAATTCATGCAATAAACTGATTAATAACGTGATAATTTGATTTGGAACATTTAAATAACTAATTCATGATGATCTGTTGAGATTCTAGAAACCCTAGGTCTGTTCATAATCATGGAATCAAGAATCTGACTGA
This sequence comes from Solanum piurae, assembly GCA_029582685.1. Taxonomy (NCBI): domain Eukaryota; kingdom Viridiplantae; phylum Streptophyta; class Magnoliopsida; order Solanales; family Solanaceae; genus Solanum; species Solanum piurae. Next base: position 13,028 of record JAJOOO010015183.1, on the reverse strand, counting down.
ATTCTAGGGACCTAATAGGCGAAAGGAACCTACTAGTTAAATCCCACATACCTGGTGACGAATTCCACGGAGAAATCTTTCGATTTCGGGGCTGGAACTGATAGAACCTTGTTGTGTTCGTGAACTAGGGTTCTTGACCTCTTTTCTCCTCTTAGCGTTCTAATTCTTCTAAGTTTGATTAATGATTTGACTTAGGTAAGTTCTAGTTATGTTTCTAGGCTTCAACTGACTAAAACATCATGATTTAGGGTCTAAATGACATATCTTAGGGGTTAAACGAAATAAGAAAAAACCAAGAGACCCCTGACTTAATTGTTGTCGGAGTGACCGACGGACGGGACTGACGGGCCGTCATTCAATCGACGGTCCGTCAATTGGAGTCGTCGGTTGAGTCTGCCCCAACAGGGCTTCACTAAAATGAGCATAACGTTTTACTCGGAGGTCGGATTTTAGCAAACTCGGTGGCGTTGGAAAGAGGATTCAATTATCTCTCATATCATAGGTCACGGGACACATAATTCCTTTTGTGCTAAAAGTTATGACCATCTGAAGTTGACCCATCAGCAATATTCAACTAACTGGTTGTTGACCCTTACCTACGGTCGGACCAACGGACCGTCGATCAACTGACGGTCTATGCTGGTTAACCGTCAATCAAGACTGAAGCTGGGATTTTGGGCCATCGATCCACGGACACGAACCACGGTCCGTGACCTGACCGTAGGTCCGGTCGTGGGTAAACACTTGGCCGAATTTTTGGGCTGAGTTCTAGGGGAGGTTGCTGACACGAACCACGGACCTGCAGGACGGACCGTGGGTCCTCCTACGGTCCGTGGATGGTGCCCGTGGGTGCCACCTGCAGCACCAAAAATCTGTAATCTGGTCTATTTCAGATACGGGGTGTTACAGTTGTGGCATCAAAGACTAAGACATGTGTCCTCAGGAGTTCTTGCTAGGATGTTTGATATGAATAATCAAAGTATATGTAGAGTGTCTAAGTGTCTAGTCTGTCCTTATGCTAAACAAACAAGACTTACTTTTCCTTCTACCAGCATAAAAAGTTCAAACAACTTTGATTTGATTCATGTTGACCTCTGGAGTCCTTATAGCACAACTACTTTTGATGAAAATAAATACTTTCTTACAATAGTTGATGACTTCTCAAGGATGACCTAGATTTTTTTGCTAAAGCATAAATATGATGTGAGCATGTCTATACAACTGTTTCTAAGATTTGTTAAGAATCAGTTTGCTAAATCATCAAAGTGATAAGGACTGATAATGGGACTGAGTCTGTGTGTTAGACTACGTTTAAAGAGATGGGAGTTATTCATCAGAGATCATGTCCCTACACTTCTCAGCAGAATGGTGTGGCTGAAAGAAAGACAGACACTTACTTGAGGTTACAATGGCCTTAAGATTTCAGGCAAAAATTCCCTTAAAATACTGAGGACATTGTGTGCTAGCTGCATCACATATTATTAATAGATTACCTAGTAGTGTGGTTAACTTTCAAATTCCCTATGAGAAGCTATATGGTAGGAAACCAGAATTATCACACTTCAGAACTATTGGTTGCTTATGTTTTGCAAAGGTTCTTCCTGTACATTATAAGCTGATGCCCAGGTCTAAAACTGCAGTTCATATGGGATATTCAAATATACAGAATGGGTACATTCTATTTGACATTACTACTAGATCATTCGTTGTCAGTAGAGGTGTCATATTTAGGAAATATGTGTTCCCTTTTTCACAAACAAACATCACTGATAGACAACTAGTATTTATAGACAATTTGCAGGCTTCAGATTTCATCGACCCTTCTCATCAGGCTCCTGTTACAACTAGTTGTAATGAAGATACATTTACATCAGCTTCACCTTGTTCAGAACCTGATTTATAGGTACCTGATCCCTTGATCACTTCTCAGGCTATTGGCATCATTGAGGAAACAGTCCAAGAGGTTCCTGTGCAGGTTGTACCAACTGATACTATAAGGTCCTCAAGAACTACACACAAACCTCTATGGATGAAGGATTTTGTCTCTTAATATAAATAAGGATGTGAAGTATCCCTTATGCAACTACATGATCTATAGTCATATCTCCCCTGCCTATCAATGTTATATAGATGCTACCTCCTCTCTGAAAGAACTTTGTACCTACTCGGATGCAGTTAAGGATCCTAGATGGGTTGATGCTCTGAAAACTGAGATTCAAGCCTTAAAAGACAACAACACTTGGGAGATCACAAATTTACCCCAAGGAAAGAAGCTTATAGGCTGCATGTGGATATATAATATTAAGTACAAATCTACAGGGAAAGTTGAGAGGTTTAAAGCCAGGTTGGTAGCTAAAGGGTATAGCCAACAAGAGGGTATTGATTACAAGGAAACTTTCTCACCAGTTGTTAAGATGGTGACTGTGAGATCTATTGTTTCTCTTGCATCTTCAAGGCACTTGCATATTTATCAGATGTATGTTTTTAATGCTTTCTTGCAGGGTGATCTAGCGGATGAAATTATATGCAGCTTTCTCAAGGTTTTGTCAGTCAAAGGGAGAAGGTGTGTAGACTGACAAAGTCACTGTATGGGCTCAAGCAAGCTCCAAGGCAGTGAAATCAAGCCAATATGATTACGCATTGTTTATCAACAAGTCAGAAACTGAAATATTTATTGTGCTAATCTATGTGAATGATATGTTAATTACTGGCAGCAGTCTTGAATTAATAGAAGACACTAAACAGGCACTACAAAAGGCTTTCAAGATGAAGGACTTAAGTGAACTAAAGTATTTCCTAGGTATAGAGTTTAGTAGATCAACATATGGTATATTGATGGATCAAAGGAAGTATGCTTTGGAGTTTATAACTGAGGTTGGTATGACAGCAACCAAGCCTGCAGGAACCCCTATTGATGTCAATGTTAAGTTAACATCAAAACAGTATGATGAGCATGTAAAACTGAGAGATAATTCTGAGGATCCATTGGCAGATCAGACAATGTATCAAAAACTAATTGGGAAGTTGTTGTATCTTAACATGACAAGGCCAGACATATCCTTTAGCACACAGAAATTAAGTCAATTTCTACAACAACCAAAGAAGTCACATATGGATACTGCATTGAGAGTGGTGAGATACTTAAAAAAGGAACCTGGTCAAGGTCTATTGCTGGCTAGTTCCTCAGATGAACTATTCACTGCATTTTGTGATGCTGATTGGGCTTTACGTCCACTTACTAAAAGATCAGTTACAGGGTACATGGTCAAGATAGGAAAGTCATTGGTTTCATGGAAAGCAAAGAAGCAGACCATAGTGTCCAAAAGCTTAGCTGAAGCTGAATACAGGAGCCTAGCATCTGCAGTCTCAGAGTTAGTGTGGTTACTTGGAATGTTGAAAGAGGTAGGAGCTGATATTAAGCTACCAGTGTAAGTATATAGTGACAGTAAATCTGCCATACAAATTGCTGCAAATCCAGTGTATCATGAGAGGACAAAGCACATAGAAATAGATTGCCATTTTATAAGGAAAAGATTACAACAAGGCTTGATCAAAATAGACTATCTACCTACACAAAAGCAACCAACAGACATTTTGACAAAAGGGTTGTCCAGGATACAACATGAACATCTAGTATCCAAGCTAGGTATGTTGAACATCTTTACACCTCCTAGCTTGAAGGGGAGTGTTGAGATATGAGCTGATGATGAAGCAAGAAGAGTACAAGTCAAAGCTGCTACGATTAATAAAGGGCAGATTAGTTTTTTCCAAAAGTTAGTTATAACTAACTTTCTGTTAGTAGGTTCTAGAAGTTAGTTACTCAATGTAATAGGAATGAGCTATAAATACTAGTCTTTCACTTATGTATTGTTTAGTCTTTGAACTCAAACAATGAGAGTTTCTCTCCTTCAAATGTTAGCTCCTTGTTAATAGAGTTTTTCTGTTAATTTTGCTTGTTTTCACTTACGTTCAAGGCAAGAAATAATAATTGCAGACGAAAGGTAAGTAAAAAACATTAAACTATATAATTGCATCGTATATAACTAACTAACAATGTATGGGGATGTTTACTTATTTCCTGCAACTAATATGTACATAGTCACAACTTCATCTATATTTTGAATTTCGAATAAGACACAAGTTCCTTCGAATTAAATTTAAAATTCTAGCGATACATTTAAATTTAACTAAGGTTTTATTTTTTTCCTCCCTCCAAACTTCTTTATTTATATTATTGTGCTCCTTTTATGTTGATATGGAACCAAGACCCAATTCAAGTATTGTCGGTAATATACTAGCGTCATATGCATAAATAAATTTTTTTGTTTTATTTATTTTATTTTTATTTTTTTGTATTTTTTTTTCTTATTTCTTTGCCTTGTATTTAAACTAAGTTAATACTCGTAATTTTTTTTAAAAATAAATTGTCTTGTAATTAAACCTTTTCCCCATTTTTAAAATCATTATTCATTGTTTTTTCTCCTTTTTCATATTGCTTTTTTATTTTTTTAATTTAATTTTAAATTTAATTTTGAAATATCTTATATATAAAATAACTTAATTTCGGACGGATATCAAAATAAGTTAAGAAAATAACATAAAAAAATCTAATTCTAAATGTCCAATTAAAAAAAGGACATATGTCAATATCAATTAAATTTTCTCATGTTTTTGTCTCTCACTTGCTTAAAAAAAAGTGAGCATATTTTCTATATCACGTCAGTACAAAAGGAACAAAAAATAAATAAAAAAATGATTTAAAGAGGATAAGGGGATCCTTGTTAAATTTAGGTGTGTCGCTAAAGTTTTAAATATAGCTCGAGGGAGGAAGGATATTTGTGCATTATCCCTATATTTCTAACAACTATTTGCAAATCACGAGTAATAGTTAGGGAAACTTACATATATTCCACTAGTTTAGGTGTCAATTAATTAGATACACTTTCGTTTGCTATATTATGTATCTTATCAGATTTTGGTGCCTCTAGATACGTCCATATATATGTATTTCTGATACATGAAGTCAAAATTAGGTGTAATTTGTTATAGATACATTGTATCCAAGTGAATACGCATGTATCTGGGATGCATAACAAATTTTGTTCGCCTCTCTCCCATCTCGCTCGCCACTCTCTCATGCATCTTGTATCCCAAATACATGCGAGTCACACCAGATACATACATATGCATGTATCTAGTGTGATTTGTATATGAATCTCGCTCACCTCCCTCCGCAATCTTGCTTGCCTCTTTCCTTATTTTTGTGTATCTGGTAACAAAAATATATGTATCTAAATGTATTTTTTTTAATATATGATAGAAAACTCTTAATTAATGATAAGATACGTAATATTTTAAAAGTATAGATATTAATAATATACATGATAGTGAAGTATGTCTACCGTAGTTTTGCCTAATAATTATAAGAAAATGAGTTGTATATCAACATTTGCATTTTTTTAAAAGGTGGTAACGTACTAAAAAGTTAAAAGATCTTTGTGAAATAGACAAATAGTTAAACAAACAAAAATTTACCTCCCAGAGAATCACCAATAATTTGATTATTTTTTTTCACCTCATCTAATCCTATTAGAAGGATCAATAGTATTTAGACTTATTGTTTAGTGAGATAATCACTTGAAAGTATAATTGACCTAAATATATTATCAAAATGAGTGAATATTTTAAACTTAGAACAATTTCTCTCTCTCACACGTGTATATATATATATATAATGAAGTAATTAGTTTACAATAAATATAATTATATTTTGGGAAAAATACACTTAGTGGACACAAAAACCAAACTAATTATCCGTCAATAGCCCATCCCTAATTAACTCATTTTATGTCATGTCACCCGAAATAATTACCTAGTGTGCTCTCTTCCTAGCCTAGGTCCAATTCGTCTTCAGTTTGTTTGGTACCATCACTATTCACTATATATGATGGTATCATTCAGTATTTGTGCAATTGTTTCTTAATGTCTGTTATGGTATCATTGAGAATTTTAGAAGTGTCTCATTACGGATTGATTGATGATTGATTTGGTAAACAGTAGTTGTTCCTCAATTATACAATTCCAATATCATGATAATATATGAATATACTATGATAGTATCATTCATGTATTAATGATCATCGAATGACTTAGGAAAATCTTTATGATACCATCACTATATATATATATATATTTTTTTTTTTTTAACATAAACCTTGGTCCAGATTGAACCTTTTAAATGAAAGCAAAGGTCAAAATACAAAGTCACAGGCTCAGTACCGTCTCAGCAAAGAAGACAAAATAAACAACAAGCCCAAAAAAAAGATCGGTCCACAACAAAATATCATAAATGTCAAGGTACTTTCATTTTCAGCTTGGAACTTGAGATTGGCATCTGTGGTATCTTCTATGGCATATATATATATATATATACTATGATGATATCATTCAATATTTATGTAACTTTTTTCTAAATATCTAATTGTTCATTAATGATATCATAATAGTATGTCATATATTGCTATGATATCATTGAATTTAGAAGTTCCACATTAAGAATTGAAGATTGACTTTGTGAAATAGTGGTTGTAGGCGATTACCACTTGATAAGAAGTAATGTCAGGTTCTTCTACTTAAACTCAATGTAGACTTTCACCCAGCTAAATCATTAGATATTTTCAATGGCAAAAATTGAGGTGCAGTTGCATAGTTGATTTCGATGTTTTCAGAAGCAATAATTTTGAGTTGATTTGTGTGACTAAATTTTTGTAATTGAATGTAGATTCTACTATTATTGTCTTAACATCCGAATTGATATATTGCTATCCTGAATTTCAACTTTCATGATAATCGCATGCAATTTCCTCCACTGATAGAATGGATTGTTGATTTGAATTGGGGAAAAAGGAGAACTGGGGAAGGGATTGTATTGGAGATAGGGATGGCAATCGGGCGGGGCGGATGCGGGGCGGGGTGAGTTTAAGGCTATGTGGGGTGGGGTGAGGCGGGTTTAAGGTTGTATGGGGCGGGTTGAAGTGGGTTTTTAAAAAATTAATGCGGGATCGGACGGGTTGTGGGTATATGTGATTGTATGTGGGTTCAAACTTAATTTTAACTTTTTACATGTTATAAGAGTGATAAAATATTATTTATTAAGATAATTTCATTAAAGCTACTAAAATATTCAAGATGATAAATGAAAATGGTTCAATAAAGAATAATACAATTTCTTACATGTTTCCCAATGGACATCTAAAAAATAAAATTTTGAGTCATTATCCTATTAAATTAATACAACTTAATGAAAAAATGAATTTATTTTTATGAATTTTATTTTTAGTATCAAACATAACTAGAAAAAGAAAATATTAAAAAAATTATGCGGGACGGGTTCATGCGGAGCAGGTCTATACCGGGCGGGATAGAGCGGATTGAAAATAAAAAGAGTTGTTACGCGGGGCGGGGCGAGGCGAATTAGCGGATTAAGCTTAACCCGCACCTCCTCGCCCTACACCACCCCATTGCCATCCCTAGTTGGAGAAGGGAGCAGAGTTTTTCTTTTTTTGGATTGTTGAAGGAAGAGAAGTCTATTCTAATCAATTTAGAGGTGTTAATTGCAAGAGGGTATTTATCTGAAATTATTTTTGCTGCTATGGGTATGGATTTAATTTTTCCTTTTTTTTTTTTTCATAAAATGTATCCCAAGAATGTATTAAAAATCGTGAGATTTAGCCACAGAAAAACCGTGGCTAAATGGGAGCAAAACCGTGGATAAAGTTGCATTCCTTTTTGTAGTGAATATCACTAATATATACATGACTTCTCAAGGTATTTCTCACATTAAAAACAATGAAAACAACGTGATGGAGCAAATTTCTACATTTTTCATACATGTGATAAAAAAAAATCAACAAAAAGAAATGTTATACATGTTAAGTATCGATATTGTGTAAATAGTCATGCAATATATCAATATTGTATACATAGTGTATAATTATATATATGATGTATATCTATGTATCAAAAATGTATACACATCCATATGCATTACTTATACAATACACATACATTATAAATAGATTATGTAATGTATCAATATTGTGTAATGCATAAACATGTATATATGACATACAATGTATATATCGATATTGTACAATAAAAAATGGCAGCTTGTGTATATAATGTATTGACAGTATATATAATGTATAATTATGTATTAACGATTGTAAAATAATGTCATATTTAAAAGATGAAAATTCTTTTAAGTCACTCTAATAAAGTCATAACAGTTATGGATTGTTGGTGTTTCACTAAAAGGTGAAATTCTTTGATACACTTTTTGTATCCTAGAGAATAAATAATATAGTACAACTTAATAACTATTTAAATTAATATTCTTTTCAATTTAACCACTTATAAAATTTGGAAGCTTTCTCTTATAATGATTATATTAGACTATAACAACTTAAAATTGAGCTTCCAAAAAATTTCTATAAAAAAATTATGAAATTTTTTGTAAATAGCAAAGCTATATAAAAATCAAAATCAAAATCTATTAAAAACTCAAACAACAATTTCATCATCTTCATATTTTTAACTTTGGAGAAGAAAAAAAAAAAAGAAAAAGAACAAGATGGTTTAATTTGGAGAAAGAAATCATTCATGGAAGAGAAGAAGAAGGGAAAGAAAGAAGGAAACCAACGATTGAACTAGTTAATGTAATAAATTAGTGATTTTTTTAAAGTAGACTAATTTAAGTGTAAATAAATTTGATGGGTTGACATTTTGCCCAATTTTTTTTTAGTAAACTTCACAAAACTTAGCCACTAACGTACTAATTTCTCCCTCCTCCCACAGTTCATTGATCTTTCAAATTCTCAAATGTGATTTTATTATTACATAAATTTGATGATAGCTAAGTCAATGGTATTTTCTCCGATTATGATGGTTATTGCAACGATGGTAGTAGCGATAATTAACTAATTTATTTGCTCCAATCGTTTGGAGTGCAATAAATGGTCTCATATATATATATAGCTGAGTAATTGATAGTAGCCCCTGATTTGGAAACATACATATTATATCATTATTTTATCTCTGTTATTGAAGTTTCTATGAAGTACACTTAACATTTTATTGGAGCTATAGACAACCATTGTCGAAGCTTGAAGGTTCAAAATTTAAAAATCAAATTTCCACAAATAAACTCTGTTTTGAGTGGATATTGTTGCAAAAGACCTACATATTGAGAAGTCTAAATATAAAATTATTGGTGATTTGGTGTATTTTTAGGTGTTTTTGGATGAATTTGATGCGTGGATTCAAAGAAGAAGACAATCCGATTTTTCTATAAGAATGTATAATATTGTATATAATGTTGTATATTATTTGTATAATATTGTATATCAATTTTTAAAATATTTTTATATGAAATAAAAATATGAAATATTTTGTATATGATGTACTGAATTGTGTCTGGGCTAAAAATTTGTGTTGTAAATTTGAAATATATTTTTATAATGTAAGTTAGCTAATAGTATATTTCTGAATTTTTTCCTTTTAATTCATAAGATATTGTTTTCCAAGTTGTTTATTAGTAGAGAAAAAGAGAAAAGTTTTTACGGTATAAGATTTCATAATGAAAAAGTCATTCAAATATCTAGAGAGATGACTCATCTTTTAAGGTTTCAACAATGTATAATTATGTTAAATTTAGATGTGAGGTGGCACATGAAAGTACAATATATGTATTATTTTATCATAACTATTATTATAATTGATAAGAAACATAAAAAACTAGTTATTATAAAAGCACATATACAAATGTTGATTAATCAAAATATATATATATATATATATATATATATATATAAATTAAACTCTCGATACTTAACTCTATGTCTATTAAAAACTTAATAACTTCCGCCTGGGTCCGCCCTTCACATGGGTAATCCAACAAGTAATCCAACGGATTTTTTCAGCGATCTTTTATGAGCCTGACTGGTTTATCTATATTTGACCTTACAATTAATTGTTCAAACTATCTTCATAAAATAACAAAAGATTATGAAAAATGGAAGAAAGGAAAGATTGATAAGAAATTGAGAAGGGCTGAAGAAGGAAAAGGAGATTCTTCTAGGAGAAAAAAGTATCGAGATAAAAGATCTGATACTTGCCATAAATGTGGGAGATATGGTCACTATGCAAAAGATTGCAGAGTCAAGAAAAAGATTAAAAATCTTGATCTAGATGATAATCAAGGACTCTCTTTATAAGATCATGCACTCTTCTTATATATCTCCTATTGATTATATTGTTCAAAATCCTTCCTCTATGTCTATTAAAAACTTAATAGTTATTACTAGGGTTAATAGTTAAGCTCTTTTGTATGTAAGCCTCTTATGTTTATTATTTTACTACTGAATCATGTGGACTTGTTTCTTTGTTATCATTATCATGTGATCATAAATATTTATATTTATGTCATCACAAAACAAAGACACAATCACTAAATCCTTGCATCAAATACACTAACAAAAACCCACCACAATTATTATATAAGATACTTTTTCTTCATGTCATTTGATACATTTCAACCTCTACGCCTTGTTCTTTTGATTGACATAGTTATTCACTAATTAAAGAAAACGTATATTTTAAGGGAAATATTTTATAGGAATTTTGAGATTAAAAAAATCCAGATAATCAATCGTCTAAATTATGTTAAAATAATGCCTCGAATTTAACCACATGGTTAATTTAAGTTTATCTTTTTATTGAAGGCTTAATCCTCACAACAAAGGTAGTTGTGGGAGATATGGTCACTATGCAAAAGATTGCAGAGTCAAGAAAAAGATTAAAAATCTTGATCTAGATGATAATCTCAAGGACTCTCTTTATAAGATCATGCACTCTTCTTATATATCTCCTATTGATTATATTGTTCAAAATCCTTCCTCTATGTCTATTAAAAACTTAATAGTTATTACTAGGGTTAATAGTTAAGCTCTTTTGTATGTAAGCCTCTTATGTTTATTATTTTACTACTGAATCATGTGGACTTGTTTCTTTGTTATCATTATCATGTGATCATAAATATTTATATTTATGTCATCACAAAACAAAGACACAATCACTAAATCCTTGCATCAAATACACTAACAAAAACCCACCACAATTATTATATAAGATACTTTTTCTTCATGTCATTTGATACATTTCAACCTCTACGCCTTGTTCTTTTGATTGACATAGTTATTCACTAATTAAAGAAGACGTATATTTTAAGGGAAATATTTTATAGGAATTTTGAGATTAAAAAAATCCAGATAATCAATCGTCTAAATTATGTTAAAATAATGCCTCGAATTTAACCACATGGTTAATTTAAGTTTATCTTTTTATTGAAGGCTTAATCCTCACAACAAAGGTAGTTGTGAGATTAGGTGCTCTTTAATACGTGAATCGAGAATTAATATAATCATTGTAGATGATTTGGAGAGTATCTTCGAACTAAATTGTTAACAATATTATTGGAAATATTTGATTTAGTTGTTCCTTTTTATTATGACAATTTAGATTAAAAAATTATGAAATACTTCAATAGGATCTACATATATTTTAAGAGATATTTTTTAGTGGTCTTAATTTTTCATAACTATTTGATCCATACATGCTTTACGATTTTGTACTTAATTCTTTTGATATAGATTATTGAGAGATGGGATGAAATTATATATTTTTTAAATGAGAAAATAGTCAATGCCCTCTTAATCTATTAGTCAATTCTCAACTACACACTGATACTTCACGGGGGTCCTGTTACCCCTCACCCCACCCCACCCCACCCCCACCCCGAACCTTTTATTTTCTATATTTTGTAACCTTTAAACGTTGACCTATCCAACAAGGTGAATACACCTTCCTTACGTGCGTAAGGATGTATCTAAAACACATTATCTGCATTTTGGAATTCATGTATAAGTTCAAATCAGCCTAAAATCAAGGCTTCCCGTTGCAACTTGCATTTCTAAGCCTTTTTTCCCCACCAATCTTCCATCTTCTTCCTTTCTTCTGCTATTTTAAAAGCTTGAAGCTTGGGAACAATTGTCTTTATCCCCTTTCTTCATGCCTTTATGCCCTTTCTCCATGACTATTTATTAAGTACAGTTGGGTAGGTCCATAAGAACTAGACAAATATATAATTGATAGTTGATATTAATTTCATTCTGTACAGTTAGGTAGGACCACTTGCTTAATCTTAATTTACTTAGCTTAATTATTAATTAGTAGTGTCTAATTAGCTCACATACTTAACAGGGACCACTAGTTTAATATTATACTTAGTTCATTTGTTAAATAGTATTGTGTAATCAGCTCAAATACTTAACAGACTTAAACCTTTCTTGTTTGACTGTCACTTTTGATTTTTTCTCCTTTATTCCTATTGTGAGTGCTAATTAATGTAATGTGACTTATACTTACTAACCTAACTAATGTAATGTGACTTAATAACTTAACTAAGGTAATGTGACTTAATAACTTAACTAAGGTAATGTGACTTAATAACTTAATAACTTAAGTAATGTAATGTGACTTACTAACTTACTAATGTGAGTACTTAGTAACTAATTTTATACTAATGTGAGTACTTACCTTGTTTGTTTGACTGTTTCTATTAAGTCTGACTTATGTGACTGAATAACTAACTATTGTAATTCACTTATGTTATTTACTAACTATGTGACTGACTTACTAACTAAGTTACTTGTTAAATTTTGTACGACTTAAGTTATTCCTAAGTCTTATTTTTGTGAATTAATAACTAAGAAATGTAGCTTACTTATATGACTTACTAACTGTGACTTAATAACTAACTAAAGTAACTTGCTTATATGACTTACTATGTGACAGACTTATGTTATTTACTAACTAATTGACTTAAGTGACTTAATAACTAACTAATGTGACTTACTTATATGACTTACTAACTGTGACTTAGTGACTAACTAACTTACTTATTTCCTAAT
>JAJOOO010015182.1:0-11344 GCA_029582685.1 Solanum piurae | reverse complement strand
AAAGAGTTAATATATTGATCTGATTTATTTGAATTTTTTCTCTTAAGCTAGTCATGCTTGTTGCATATGGAAATCATTTCACCCAAAATTATTAGTAATACAAGATATTGTTTGGCAGTCTCAGTAGATTAGAAGTCGTGTTACTTGTTATGAATGATAATTCCATATTTCTAAGCCATATATACGACGCTCTGATATTGTGCTTGATTCCAGTCAAATGTCTCTCTTGATCAATGAAAATAGAAATATTTTCTAACCCAAAAATCTTTGGCATGTTTTCCTTCAGTTCTGGGGTAAATCCTCCTAGCAAAACTCAACAGATAGCTGCATCCGCCCCATGCAGCATTGCCATTCCAAGGAACATAGCTCCGATTCCAACTGCAAAGAACACTCTCAACCAAGGAGACAAAACACTGCCAATTAAAGCTGCCAGGAATCTTCTAGAGACATCTAGCTTAAAAATTTCAGCGTACAATACTATTTTTCTTTCAAATTCTTCAAAAATACACCTTCTCAAATTTCTGCAAGCTGTCAATCAATCACATGCTCCACATGCAGAAAACTTGGTACAAATCCTGATACACCTCAGACAGTGTTGCAAAAAAAATTGAAGTCCTCAAAAACTGTGGACCAGCATGGTGGGTTTAAAGCTATTTTACAAGCCACAGACAATTCCAAAGAGACGCTGAAGCAAACACCTGTTAACTTGTCTATGAAGAGGAAAGTACCAGAGGTCTGTTTTCCTTTTCTCCACCACTTTCCCTTGCAAAAAGAGTAACTTTTCTGCTAGTTACACAACTACTATGGGACATCTTTGACATTTGTGATAGAATTTAATGCAGACAAATTCAGATTTCATGATCCTACTTCCATCAAAGCGTCTTGCACAATCACCCAATGGAAGCAGGTTTTTTTTATAAAATTAGTTAGTTTTCCAACTTTTCATCAATGCTGAATGTAGTCATGATTACTCATCAAAATTCTACAGGGGATCCTCTGAAGGTACAGAAAGTATATGCAACAAACAGGTGATTGGTAGAAAAGGAACATATATATATCTTTGACATAGTTTTGCAAGTGTTACACTATATTGGAATCTAGAAGCATGTCAACATTTTAAATATCTTCACCATTCTTCACTGATAGGTTAATGACCATGATCATTCTGTAAATGGTAATACGACCATCGAATATGAAGATTGTCAAATCTCTTTACGTGATGTTCCTATGAGGATGAACACCAAAGAGTTAGGAAGCCCTTCTGCGATAGAAGATGAGGACAACATAAAGAAGGCTCAGACTTTGTCAAAGGATCTTGAAGATGTAAGGAGTGCTTCCCGCTATTTTTCATTCTTCCTCGTTTTCTATTTCTGGTTTAGTATAAGTATCTTTTCAAATATTCTGAAAACTCATGAAGTGATCACTGCCACCAATTTTGAAAAAAAGATAAATGCTTGTTCAGCCAGTATTTTTGTACTCTAAACAAATAACCAGACAACAAAAAGTTCATATTTTAAGCTTCTCTGAGAATTAGGTGCATGATACCACCTTCCCATTTTATATTGGCTGCATGAACAAGAAAAATTGCATTCTCTCTCAACTTGTTTTCTGTTGGTAATTTTGACATGTCCTTGTTGGTCCTAGAAATTGTTACAGTAGTTCCTTTTAGGTTTATATCTTTGGATTTAAATTTTCTTAAAATCCTTAGCATTGTATCAATCCTAGCTACTGAGTTCCACCTTAGTGAAAACTTTCAGTATGCTTGAAAGCAGGGTCTCTTTTCACTGCACCCCAGTAGTCCAAGAAGCATCCATAAATTTGACAAAGAAAAAGAAGAGACGAACTACAAGACATTTTTGACTTGTTATGTCTGATTTTGTTGGTGGGCAAATGTATCTCTTATATTGGTGGAACATAATAGTGTCCCCAAACCAATTGGTTGATGCAATAATTACTGTCCTAGGCTCCTAGCCTACTCTTTTTTTAATGCTTTCAAGTGGATAACTGAAAGTTCAAACATTACGGTGGTGCAAGAATTCTACAGTCTTCAACTTAGCTTCTTTTATTCTAGCTAACAACAATTTGTTCTTCGGTGAGGCCAGGACCTGAGGCATGATATGGGAGACTGTCTCCAACTTAGCTCCTTTTCCTCTGAGCTAACAACAATTTGTTCTTCATTGAGGCCTGGATGTGAGGCATGGGACTGGAGACTGTCATGCTGGCTAATAATAGTTTATTGTGTTTGCAGATATGCAACATGCTGAGAAAAAAACAAGAGGAGGCAAAAGAACTATTAGTTCGAGCTGTTGTGAACAACAATAAGCTGCTTCTGCTTAACCATCCCATTTATAAAGAGAAGATATCCTTATTACTGACCTACTGTCGCGCCACTTCCTTTTCACAATTTCAATTCTCTATTTAAAAATAAGTTGTGTATGCCTTCACCCCCTAGAACATACAGAGGGTTCAGAAATTTGCTGCTGGATTGATGACAAGGAATCACCAAATAGAATCACAATAAGACAACATAGAGGTATTTTTCTCCTATGTGTGTTACACACCACGAAAAGGACTTGAGTAAAGATATTAAACACTAACCTTACTGCTTTGTTTGTCATCCCTGGTTCCAGTTCTGTAGTTGCAAATTTCTCACTGTGTAAAGACCTTCTCTTTGTTAATTATGTATGACTACTAAAGACCTTCTTTTCGTTAAGTATGGATGACTACTAACACCATGTAGTTTCAGGCAGAGTCTGCTGCATGTTCAAATGCAGTCGCGGAGAATCTTTTTTCTTTGCATTCCTCGAGTGAAGAAGCATTGACTACACAAATGTAAAAGAAGACTTTTGCTAATAACAAATTAAAGTGGTTACTCTCAGAGGCAGATCTTCCGCTGAAGGGAAATCAAACTTCTACTAAATTTCAAGTATCCCATATACATTTGGCATCTAATAATCTGTCCATGTACAGGTGTGGGCAGTCTGCTTATACTGAGAGCACCTGAAGATATTGAACCTCTTGTTATACTCTTTACACCATAATTTTGTGCTTCTTTACAGCTTCCCCCTCTTGGGCACCTTATAAAGCCGCACTAAATGAGATATTTCTGTCTTCTATTACTACCTATGTTATTCATTTCCAAATATAGGTCGATAGCCCAAGATCTGAAGTAACTCTTAACAGTATGAGCTAAAAGTTGAACTTATGACGAGTAACAGATTAAAACACTGGGGAAGGAGATAACAGTTCTAAATTCTAGGGCATACATTTTATGAAATTACTTAAAGTGGAATCAGAGCAATCTCTAGAAATTTTTATAAACCATCGAGTTTGCTTAGTATTGTTTTTCTCCTCAAGTGACCAACTTGTCATACTGTGGAGCTCTAGGTGGCATATTTTGTTTTTTTTACAAAAATAAGAGGTAATATGTGGTAATAAATAAGGTATGACGTTTGGTCATACCTTTCTAAATCTTGTTGCAGGAGAAAGAGGCTTCCCTTTGCAAAGTTGAAGGAAACAAGAGTTGAGACGACTAATGAAAAATCAATTACTATTAGTTTTAGATTAACACTCCCAAGACTAATATTACAATGAGACCATAGTTCCTCTATGGAGATCTTTTTTCCTGATTAAACCACCATCATTAAAAAAAAAAAAAAAAAATGAAACTTGGCTCATATGCCTGCCTAGACGTTGCATCCTCCTCCCCTGATCATTGCTATGTAATGTGAAATTCTACTGTTCAATTACTCGAGTCAGGAATAACCGGGGAGGGGGGGGGGGGGATAAGCAGCATGGAGACCAGTACGTTTGTTGTTGAGAGAATTATATGCCAATTCTCACATTATTAGGGTATGATGTCAATCAGATAACTATAACACTGGTTGCAGTTAAAGCATTCTAAAAGTTCGTTTCTCATTGTTAGGTCAAAAGAGTGGAGGCATCTAATAGATTAGGTAAACACAATTTTCAATGCTAGGTCTTTTAAGTTAACTATGGCCACAAGGACACTGTCCATCGTATCATGGAGCTGATAGGCTTTTCTGTATATTGAGGTGAATTTAAGGCGCGTTTTTTGGTTTCAATTGAACTCTATTGTTTTTAGCTCGAATCATGTATATATGCATATGAAAAAAAACATTTAAAATGTACAAATATAATAAGATTACGGTCATTCTGATCTTATTGACTTTAGATCTTGGATTCACTTGCATGACCATTTAATGCCTTGAGTAGTTTTTTTAAAAATTTGACTTGGGATTATAGGTTTTTTGCAAGAGAAACAGGGCTATCAGGAATGAGAATATATCTAATTTTATTGAAGTTTAACTTTGAGGGGTGCATAAATTAATGAACATCCTACTTTCTAGAGCACACTGTAGTAAAAGATTCTGACGGCGCAGTCTTATTTCATTTCAATTCCCCTGCTATGCTGAGTCTATGTTAGTTGAAGAAGGCAGCTATTATCTGCTGATAAGAGTGATTTTGGCTGCATCTAAGTGTTGACATGGCATTCTTTAATCAGCGTGCTTTATCAAAGTTAGACTTTTTTTATTCTTTGGACATGAAATGGTAGAAAAAAGTCTTAACTTTTGAACAAGAAAATTATCCGAATTTAGACAAGACATGACACAACTTTATATTACCAAAGACATGACTTTAGATAAGAGGATGTGGAGGTCACCTATTAGCATAGAAGGTTAGAAGGTAGTGAAGTGTTGTCTTGTTTTTCGAGGGTATAGGCTTGTTGGTGTTTGTAGTACTAGCCGTATTCTTGTAGTTTTTGCTTTTGATATATGTTTATTTTGTTTTAGTTACTGCACTATTTTATTGTTGTTCTTATTCCTTTCTACTACTTCTCTTATTAGTTGTTATGTTTTTCACTGTTTTCTTCTTTTCTATACCTGGATTTCCTGTACTTGAGCCGAGGGTTTTTCAAAATCAGTCTCTCTACCTCCACGAGGTAGTAATACGATCTGCATACACTCCACCCCAATTGTAAGATTTCACTGGGTATGTTGTTATAAAATTATCTGAACACCTAATTCGGATAATATGGTACAAAGATCTTGAATTTTTTTTTATCTAATCCACAACTTTACTATTGATGTTGAGATGCTGTTTTCATCTTAGTTCCTATTGGCTTTTGCATTAAGAAAAGCTCTCTTCTTTTTTCTGCTTGGCTCACTATATCTATATGAGTTTCATGTTTATCAGAAATGACCAATCCATTAGGTATCTATCTACTTATAAATTGGCTGTTGACGTATAATAAACCGTTCAGCCAATGAACTTAATTCTATCCCCATCAGCATCTATTCAAATTAGATGAATTTCCTGCTGTATATTCACTATTTTTATCAAAGTCATCCTCCATAATCCCTACATGTGGTCCTCACTAAATCTTTATGCATGGCCCAAAAAAAGCAAACTTATAACCTTTTAAGATAAGCTGACACAAAGAGGGTTGACATTTTCCTAGGTATCTCTTGAGAAAGAATAAACTTATAATTTCATAAATGGACAATGCAGACCTCATGCCTTAACATTACTGGACAGTGAAATTTGTTTGGATACAAATAATTAAAGACAAAAACTTTGTGCTTCTTGAATCAGTTTCCTCTAACTAAAGGTCTACAAATGTATAAAAAATTTATCGAACATTACGAGTAGTCACAACAAGAAATGTATATAATGGGACTGATCTCTAGCTGTTCTGAAACACTCTGGCTAGTTACAAATTCTTGAATGATAAATACAATGTCTAAGTTCAAGTATTTAGCTTGCATTATTTTGCTATTGCTTTCATCTGCATTACTTGAGGCTCGACCCATAAGGTCTATTAGGATTGCCAGGGAAGCGTTGGAGGAACAATTCGAAAGAGAGAAGGCGAAATATGGCTCACACGAGTGGCCTCAGCGAGTGAGTCCAGGAGGACCTGACCCTCATCACCATTTTAAACACGACTAATCAGAAAGTTATAGTCTTGCCAAGACTGAGTAAGAACTAGGGAAGTAGAAATCAAGATTAATCGATCCTTCCTGCATCCTAGTGTCCAAATTCTATGTTACTCGGACTCTTTTAAAATATCATTGGGCGTGTGTCGGATTCTCCAAAAGTAAATGCATTTTTGAAGGATCTGACATGTGTGTGGCGGCATTCTTGAAGGAGCTGAGTAACATAGTCCAAAACTGGCTCAGTTTGTGTCTAGATACAGTGTGTGATTATAGTTACTAACAAAGAATGTTTTTTTTCCTTCTGTATAATAATAATATGATCTTATAGTTTTTGGACATTTCCCTTTTGTATTGCCTTTTACGTTAAATATACTAAACTCAGAATGATTTCTCTTTATTTTGCTGAATTAATCAATTCTGATCTTTGTGACTTGTACGTGGGCTTTATTTTGGTCAGTTTAATATTCTTCAGCAGACTCTGAACTGTTGTCTACTAGAAAAAATAATACATTCAAGAATTTAACTAACATCTGCTGATACTAACTTTTGAATTTGATCCAAGTAGGAATTCAAAATAAAACGAGGGAGTATCAAATTATCTGATGTTATATTACACTACTAGATACAAAAGTCCGGACAAGTCCGATCCCAATATATATTATTTTATTTATTTCAATTTTATAATTTTATTATTAATTATTTTTATAATATTTTAAACGTACTTTTTAAATAATATATGCGACACATGTAATATTTTGAGAGTCCTAATTTACAAGCAGCCACAATAAATCTAAAATAACTAAATTATCCTCGAACTCAAATTTTATTTCCGGGAAGCACACACGTCGACCGACACAGGTGTTGCCTTATATATTAGTAGTAATAGTATAAAAAACTTTTGTTTTATTAGGCAACTTTAGGTAATAAAAAAATAAATAAACTTTAGGTGATTGCCCATAAAAAGTGAAATCTGTTACTGAAAAAATAACAAAGTAAATAACAGTAATAGTGTGTGGCAATTTTTTTCCGGTGATTTCTACAAATAGCCTATTTAAATTTTAAATATGTTAAGAAATGAAAAAGTCTAATATCAGTAGTTAATAAGATACGCACTCTCCTGATAAGTGTTGATAATCATCTTTCCCTTTGAGCTTTTTTTTTTAAGAGTGTGTGTTAAGACTTAAGTTAATGATATAATTTACATAGTATCAAAGCATGATTTATTTTATTCGATGTTAGGCATTTAAAAATTAAAATTTATCCACGCACTAGATGTCATAATTTCTTAATTATTTGATAGTGGAAAAAGCTTTTCTTAACAACAAGTTATAGCGATCGAGGATCATTTCAACATTTTGTAACTAATTTATCAAGATTTTTAGTCAAAATCATGACAATCACCGTAATTTGTTACAGAAAAATGTTAACACTACATTTTTGTTTCAAAATTATTGCAAATCAACTATAAGTTTGATATCCGATCTTCTAATGTCAGTTCTAACAATTTTCAAATATTTGAATCAATTCAAACCTCCAATAATCACTAGATCCACTTTGTATTCTTCTACAAACAAGCTTAATAAAACCCAACGATGATACTTTTCAATTTTCTTCAATCAAAACCAATTCAAATTAATCACAAATAAACAATAAATATTCAATTTTTTGAAATTCCCAACGAATATATACATATATATTTGCACAACTTTTCTTAACGAAAAGTCAAAAATTAAACACCAATCTTTCAAAAGGCCACCTCGTAAAATATCGTGGCCTTTCTTTCCCTTAAATTGGAGGACATATGGCCCGGTAATGGATTTTCGAAGCATCGAAGGGGCATAAATGATGGGATAATCCTAATTTGTTGATACATATATTATTTTATTAGTGAGATCCTAAAGTTTGAAGATCATTATGGAAGATTAGGCTTAATTAATTGATGATTAAGGATAACCATTTAAGGATTAATTTCAGATGCACGCCAGAGCACTTTGCTTTCATCCTACTGGAAACTTATAAAGCAAGGGCATTACACATTAATACATTCCTTGTTGGGATATTACTTTTAAATTTTATTTGTGTTCTTATACTTATCTCTACAACATCCTCTTCTTTGAATATTTTCAAGTATTGCTTTACACAATGAATTATTATTATTAGGTAATTTGTAATGACGTATTTTGCAAAGTCATAATTTCTCTTAGATCGAAATAATCAAATTTGTGTAAAAGCTAGCAGAGAAAATTCTTAAATTCAAGGTAAACGACTAATCTCAAAACATATATCATATTTTACTTAGATATTAGTATAAGATTTTTATTCATGACGCTTGGGTAATAACTAAGATAAGAGTTGATTACAATGTAACAAAAATAATTTTTAACGATAATAAATATGAATATTAATAAAAAGTATTAAAACTTTTATCAATATTAATTAATTATCATTTAATTCAATAGCGCTATAAATTTGAGAGATATTTATAAAAAGTGTTAATTATCTCTAAGAAATATATATATTTAGCGACACGGCAAGTGGTGTATGTGGTGTTAATTAAAAGCCGCTATGTTTCGATAAGTATCATAAAAAGCAGTCAACATATATATCAACTGTTAGTTGTCACTTATCAAGTGGGGCTTAAAAGCTCTTCACTTTTGTGCTTATTATTAATCTCTTTTATTAAAAAAAAAAACACCAACTAATTAGTTGATGTTACGATTGCGTTCAGACTGTTTGACTTGTATAAATTGACAATATTAGTACAGTAATTGTCAAAAAAGCAGCAAATCAACCATATGATGTGATTGTGACATGGATTAGCACCATCTTTCACATACCGGAAATGCCACACATAATCTAATGTAATGTAAAACCATTCTTTTTTTCTTATTCTTATTATAATTTGATGACAAACGAGGTTATAAGAATTTTTAATTGATTTTGTCTGGAATTTTGTGTTTGATCCATTGAGATTCTGGGCCACGACTTGAAGGCCGGTCACTATCCACCATTGACATTAAAGAACACACGATGTTAGGAATTTTGTCATGAACCAGGCCTCGGCCCAACGTCTATACCTACATGAATGTCGCGCAACTAGTTATTGAGCCAAAAAGAAGCAACTTAACTAAAAGGCCTTCACAAAGGTTGATTTGGGACCCAGGCCCAATTAACAACTAGCTAGAAAGGTTGACGGATGAGAAAGAACTATTTATGCAAATTATTGAGAAAAATGTCTAGTCCTCTCATCGTCTTTTTCTGAGTTCCCTTCCTTCTACTTGTGTTCTTCAATTTCTCTTTAGTTCTTAATTTCCTTTGTAATTTCAATTACGAGTTAGTGAAATAGATCTATCGGTTGTTTGAGTTTGAATTGTGCTGGTCTTGTTATTGGGTTTATTACAAAGTTTCACTCAATATTATATTAGAGCATCAATTTATGATCATTATATACACAATAGTCCTTCTGAATCTGATCATCATCATTATTATTTCGAATCTTATTATTCTAAAAAAATTGTTTCGATGTATTAATTAGTCATAGGAATTAGATCAATATATCAACTAAGCTCTCACTTTTTTGACAACATATTGAAAATTTCCTTATCCAAAAGATAATATCGATATCAAGTACAACATAGTCAATTTCCGAGCCATGATCACCAAATAATTTAGGTGGATCATTAGATTATTTTCACAAAATCCAAAGTATCATTCTGCATTACATGAAAAATAAAAGACATTATATTCCAACCGCCCATGAAGTGTAAACGGATCACAAGCCACCTAATAGTAACCAAAAAGAAGTGTTTTAATATTAACCATAAAAGATAAGATACTTTAGAAGAAGGGGACAAGAATCTAGTTATTTTATTGTTTGTCTTTTGTCTTTCCACATAATGAAGATAATTTTTAGTACAATGTTGACTCACAAAAAGATTATAGTAAATCATGTATATATGTCATTTGGCCTCCATATCCACTTCGCTAATTTTAAATCTTCATTTCCTTGTCTTTCTTTGATGTCCTCAAGCACCTTGCAGTCTGCAGACAACAAAAAAGGCTTCATCATCGGATCCTTTATCTTTTAAGAATCGGTGATGCAATCTGACTTTTCATTAAAGGTTTAAAATATGAAAATTCAAACACACGAAAAAGTTTAAAGGGGTTCAATATTTTTGTATATATATAAAAAAAATATATTAATCACGTATATAAATAATGTAATTTTTTAATTGAAAGTGTTAAAAGAATGACAAAAGTCCCACATTGGTAGTTAATGAGATGGGTAGACTCCTTATAACTTTTGGGCAATCCTCCTCCCTTTGAGCTAGTTTTTGGGGTGTGAGTTAGGCCTAAGACCTAATTTAACAGAAAGGTCCTAACTAGCTTCGCCCCGATAAAAACCCCAATAAAACTCTTACTAGTTGGATAAGCACATTCTCAAGAAGAAGAAAAAACAATTAATTACCGACAATATAATTGACTATTTAGGAACTTGAAAGAATGATAGTACTAATTAAGATATAAAAATAATCAAAAGGTCTCCTATGACCAAGAGATTCTTCATCATTTGTCTTTTTTTACGTTGCTATATGCGGAGCGGCGATTCGAATATAAAGAAAAAGATTAAAAATGCAAAGAACAATATGACAAGAAAAACTTTTAAGGCATATGTATATCTTTTGTCTTTTGTCTTAAAGTAAACATTAATGTATTATCAATTACATTAATGGATTTATCTTTTTGCTATTACATCAGAGCTACAAGTTGGGACAACACTTATAACTCTTATGTGATCGAGGATACAATCTATTTTCATGCTCAGGAGTAATCCATCTTAGGCTATATATATGTGTGACGCCGATAACGGAAGGTGAGCAAGTCACAAAGACTGATTGTTAGATTTTTAGACTGACAATCTTTTTAAAAAATAAGTGCATATGACACTTTAAACAGATTTTACATTAAAATTAAAAAAGAGGAAGTTAATGTATAGTGCTATGTAAGACATTAAATTGTACATGTGTTTTTTGGAAAAGAATTCAAGGACGTTGAATCGAATACAGATGCATTCACGAATGAGCAAACTTGTACTCTATCATTTATCTCTTATTATACTGAAAAATGGTCAAATATGCCCTTGAATTATATGAATTAAACAAAATGTATTTCATTAATAATTTGGTCCAAAAATATTTTCGTCGTTAATAGTTTAGTCCAAAAATATCTCTGTCGTTAATAGTATGGCCCAAAAATGCCCTTATTATAATTAAGGAAAAATTACGCGGTTAAGCAAACTTATACTACTTAATTACCCATCATAGCTATAGTTTGCTATAATTACCACTCACGATTAAAATTATACATTAATTATGTGGGTTGACTTC
>JAJOOO010015181.1:0-12163 GCA_029582685.1 Solanum piurae | reverse complement strand
CTATACCCGGCCAAAAGTATAGAACCTGAACTGCCTAATGGATCCACTAGTCTAATTTGAAAAGGATTCATCTAAAAAGTATGAACCTCTTCTACCCATGATGGCTACATGGTTCTATGGGGCTGTGGGTTCTTTGAACGCTCCCCCAATTCGGTGCTCAATACTACTCCCAAAAAAATGTACTGGCTCTTATGTTTTTAAAACATATTTCCTCTGTGATTTGAGATTAGTGCTCAAAACTTAGCTCAAAGGCTATCTTGGAAATCAAAGTTTCCTTTCTTTCTTCATTTAGAAAGCGATTACCCTTTTCTGAAAAACTAGCCCGAAGGCTCTTTGGAAATCCCAGTTTGCAACCTTATTTAAATGTGAAAACATTTCTTTTAAACTTCTTTGGGAATACTTAGTTCCCTAATAACTTTTGAAAAATGAATTCAACTCTTTACTCTTTACTTTACTTGAAACTTGAGCCTTAAAACGAAGTTAAAACGTTTAATAAAGACTCTTGAAAACTTTAAGAAACTTTGCTTTAACTTGTTTCTTAACTTCTAGACTTGATTCTTAACTTCTTTGACATTGACTCTTAACTGATCTTGACTTGGCTCTTAACTGATCCTTGAATTGAATTATGGGTTCAAAGATTAAGATTTGTGATTGGAAAGATCTCATGTTGTTTAGAATGATTTTAGATAGCTAAACATGAGAAAATACCGAAAACCAAAATACAAAGGTGGGTCCGTGACGCGGAGGCATAATTAAATTTTGGTTTCAAAAACGTCTTTTGAGGCAGAACACCTCGTGTCAGCTCTGCCACGCGAAGCAGAAATTTTCAAAATCTGGGACTAAGAGCGCAACGCGCAACCACCTTCAAATTTCGTCGGACGAAATTTCTTCTTCATTTTTCATCTCTAAACCCTCCAATCTTCTCTAGTTTTTTTTTCAAACACTTAGGATCAATTGTACCCTCAACAACAACCAATCTAACTCGAAAAACAGCCCGGAATATGAATCAAATCAACCCCCAAGCATCAACAACTCAACCAACAAGAATTTTGACAATTGTTTTTCAAGAACTTCACTTCTTAACATGTAAACAACTCCAAATCGCTGAATTGAAACAAGTTGGTGTGTGGGTGAACTAACCCAACACGAAAAGATCTCACATACCTTAATAGGGATCACCCCCGACGAATTCCACTCGCAAGCTTACGTTCTTGGCGAAATCTTGGCTTTTTCTCCTTTTCTTTCTTCTTTTCTCTCTTCTCCAAGCCCTAAGCGTATTTCTCAATTCTCCAAACTGACTAAGTCATGTTTTTACCCCAATAAATTCCTAAAAAGAATTAGGAAATTAATTAGAGAAAAGACTACTTTGCCCTTCCCTAAATCCGGATTGGGACCTTCTTTAATCCAACAACCCAACTTCCGAAACGCATATCTCACTCATACGATGTTGAAATCGTGCAAACTCAGCGGCGTTGGAAATATATTCCCAAGGGTTTTCCAACCATATCAAGAAATACTCCTAAATCATCTTGAGCTAGGAGTTATGGTTGTTTGAAAAAGACCAAAACTCACTTTCTTAACTTGGACATAATTTTCCGGATTCCCTTTATCTTTCCAAAAATTAATATTTTCGGATTTTTAACCCTTTCTAGTCGTTTCTAGGTGCGAGATGTTACAGTTATGTATGAAGGAACTGACAAATTCAAAGAAACCATCATCAATTTATTAGTATACGAATACGAACTATTTCAAATGAAGGAAGGAGAAACAATCGAAAGCATGTTTGCATGAATGAGTAAGATCATTGAAGAACTAAAAGCCTCAGAAAAAACATATCCTCCCATTGAGTAAGATCATTGAAGAACTAAAAGCCTCAGAAAAAACATATCCTCCCATTGAGCACATACGAAGAATCTTCAGAAGTTTACCACCTCAAGTGCAAGAGAGGGGTTAATTGTTGTTTTTTTCTTCGTGGGTAGTTGACTTGTGGAGTTCCTTAGTCAACTACTGTTTGCTCCAATAGACTCGGGCAATTTTCTAAAGATTCTAGCAATTGTGTGTAGAGGACTTATAATTTTAGATAATAATGGTAATATGATAGATACAGAGAAAATATATGTAATCGTCGATACAAAATTGTATCAATTATTTGGACAAGTGTATAAATTGGACATTTGCTCAAATGGGCTTCTTTTAGGCAAACCTTTTAAAAAGGGAACTTACATAAATATACTATATTAGGAAAATATTTACCATTTATACAATAATATTTTTTTTCACTTGATCACTTTTAATACATTTATATTCAGTTTTAATACATATTACGAAGAACAATTTATTATTCACATATAATACAACTTTTATTGATGGATAATACGTTTATCACACATTTTAATACACTTATAATTCAATGTGCCAATTTCTTACCAAACAAACATAAAATATTTTAAAAAACAATTGTAATACATATATATTGCATACATAATTCACTTTTAATACATATTGCAGTTTTAACATAGCATTGTTATATATTGCTATAAATGGTAATAAATAAAAAGTATCGCTAAAATCAATAATTATTTATTAAAATGTACTAATCCAAATAATTTTTCCTTTTAAATATTGGTCCCCTACTAGTCCAGTTGCCCCCCAAAGGCCCAAACCCCAAATCCCAAGTCCAATTCCCCAATGTAATCAAATGAGAGAATTTAAAAAGTGGTCATTCATATAAATAATGGTTATTTGGTAATCTAATTATTCACAAACAAAACATATCTTTGGCTAATGTTGTGTATAAGTTGTGAATTTTGGCACTATTATTTGAAATAATTCAAAAAAAATTTAGTAATTTTTTGCTTGGATATAATATTTGGATAGTAGCATCCTTAATTTAACTAGCATGCTTTTTCGTTTTTGTAAAATTATTCCTAAATAACAATTCTATTATTTATAACAGTTAAATATTAATTTTTGTATGGTAATATCATTAATGGCGTATGCATAGTAAAATTTCATGTACAACTATATAAAAAGAAAAAAATGTTTATAAATGGTGTCAATGGTCATAATTTTATAAGAGAAGACTACTACATTTACTTTTTTGTATTCATACTCTTTCTATTTATTTGATTAAATTTATTAACAAATATATTTCTTCTTTTGATTAAAAAATCACTAAATTAACTTTTTACGTACTTTTATTTATAACAGTAAGATTTTTAAAAAATCGACGGTATATGTTATCCATTTAATTTTCTACTTGGAAGTTTCATTTTCCCTTTTAGTTTGACTACTGCGGTAATGAGCCAATTTATCAGTTTGAATCTCATAAATTACTCTTAATTAAAGGTTTCTTGGTAATTTATTCTATTACCACAAAATATTAACGTTCAAAATTAGATTTTGACATTTAAATGTAGTCATTAATACATAAAGAGTTAAAGCTAAAAGATATAGTTACAATATTTTAATTTTCAAATTTTGTATCTAAATTATCAGGTGCGTGTGAGTTCTACTTGAATTGTCACCAACTATTTATCAAAATATACATCAACAATCAGTTTTGTTTTTCCTACCTTAAATATAATCGCCATTTAGGTAGAAAACGGAACAATTGATTGTTGAAATGTTTTGTTAAATACTTGGTGATACTTTAGATATGAAATTCGAAATTTTTAGATATTTTAGGAGGTTTTGGCATTGAATCATACATAAAAATCGAGGATATTTGCATAAAAGGGAAATAAACAATCGATTCACATTTTATTTATTTTAAAAAAAATATTCTCCCTTGATATCCGTTACTTAATTTTACTTTAACCAAAATCCAATTATTAAATGTTTATGCAAATATATTCCATAAAATAAGCACCTTTCCTTTTATGGTTCAAGCTCTCATCCAATTTTCTATAAATTCATAGAAGAATTCATTTTTTTTTACCAAATTCATACACTTCTTTTTGTATATATGTATGTATATTTCACATTTTCTCATAAAAAATATTTTTACCAAATTCATACACTTCTTTTTGTATATATATGTATGTATATTTCACATTTTCTCATAAAAAATATTTTTACCAAATTAATGCACTTCTTTTTGTATTATATGTATGTATATTTCACAGTTGCTCATAAAAATTATTTTTGATTAATTCAGAATATGTTGATTAATCAAAGAAATGTTCTACCAACTTTGCTGGTATTATATTTGCTTTTTAATTACGGAGTTCAAGGAGAAATAAAGTTGTCAGAACAAGAGGAATTGGCATTAGAGAAGCAATTACAACTTTTAAACAAATCAGCGGTCAAAACAATTAAGGTGCGTAAATTTTTGACAAATTCTTGTACAACATTTTGTGTGTAATTTATGCAACAAAGATTACTAGTAAGTTAAAAATTCTTTTGATCCGCAGACTAAATGGGGAGATACATTTAATTGTGTGGATTTCTACAATCAACCTGCATTTGATCATTCATTATTGAAGAATCACAATTTTCATCCCAAGGTATGTATTTTTGCTTTCTTTTATGTATACATATTCAAAAGAATGTAGTATTGGATGCAAATAAATTAAAATAAGTTTTCGATTTGCAGATGAAACCCATGCACTTTACCTACGATAAAACATATTTCGAAAAACTCAACTGTTGATACATTTTCAAAGATATCGTTAGAGAAAAACAATTGTCCTTCTTGAACCGTTCCTATCAAAAAAGTTACCAGAGATGATAAGGGTGAAACGCTAAATGTAATAAAGACACCAATATTTCTTGACAATCGAACACTATACCAAGTCGTTGATAAACCATTTTGGGAAAATGTAGATTTTCCACATTATGTATTTTATGGGGGAACTCATATGCCAAGGATAGATAAACATATGTAAAAAATAATATTGTGATTATGATAAATATTTGTAATTTGCAAAGTTCTATTGTTCATTTATTTGCTTTTGATAAAATTACATTCTTCTATCCAACGTGTAATAATTAGAGCTCCATATAATTCAAATAATAAGTTTGGCGACAAGCGCATGTCGATTAAAAATTCTAAAGATATTATACAAATTGGTCGGACAATAAATTTAATTTAAATATATTGATTTTATTGGCGCATAAGGACTTGTAACTTATAAGAAATGTACGAAGGCAAATCTTCGTTTATTGAAAAATTAATATAAATAGTCGTCCACTGAATTTGGAATTTTCCCAACGTCGACAGCTATTGGGCTTTATTTTTTTCGACTTTATCTAGGCTTTCAAGCTTATTGGGCTGGGAGAGGAAAATCTCAGGCCCGTTAATTAAAGTGGAAAGACAAACCTTAGACAAGTGGAATTATGGATCTTTTGTATTAATGTTTTGATCATGAGAAAACTTAGTAAATAGCGTTATTAGCGTCCATTTTTTATAACAAAAAAAATTAGCAAAATAATATTATCTCGTACTTATTGTAAATCACGTGGAGGTATGTGAGAGTATTGACTTAGTGAGTCTATGAAGCCGTGTCTGTAGAGTCTTATTTATCGGTGTGAAGCGCACCACATCTATAATGAGGAGGCTACAACATTTAGGAACTGTCTCACTTCTTTCACATTCATTTCATGCGATAGAGTTGATCTCTATAAAAGTTTCCTTATAATTCGTGCTTGCGCGTGTTTTAGATAATCATGCCTCCACGGAGAGCTATCAGAGGTCGTCCTGCGAGACGCAATGTTGAGGAACAAGAGTTACCCAATGCACCTGAAGTGCAACCTCAAGGGGAAGTTACTAATGCTGAGTTCAGACAGGCAATTAAGATGTTGAGCCAAGCTATGACTAACCAGGTCGGGCAACAAAGAGGAGCTCGACAAGAAGAGGCTGACACTTCAAGGATTCGTGAGTTTTTTAGGATGAATCCTCCAAGTTTCACTGGTTCGAGCACTGCAGAGGATCCAGAGAACTTCATTGAGAAACTGAAGAAGGTGTTCGATGTGATGCATGTTACTGATACTATGAAAATTGAGCTAGATGCAAATCAGATGTAAAATGTTGCTAGGATTTGGTTTGATCAGTGGAAAGAGGGTAGAGTTGAGGATGCACTACCTGTGAGTTAGACATGTTTTGAAGAGGCTTTCTTGGGGCGTTTCTTTCCCCGAGAACTGAAAGAGGCCAAGGTATGTGAATTCCTCACACTTAAGCAGGATTCTGTAAGTGTTCATGAATATGGGTTAAAGTTCACCCAACTATCCCGTTATGCTCCGGAGATGGTAAAGGACATGAGGAGTAGAATGAGCTTGTTTGTTGCTAGATTGGGCCGTCTATCCAGCAAAGAGGAAAGGGCAGCGATGTTGATAGGTGACATGGACATATCAAGGTTGATGGTTTATGTGCAGCAGGTAAAACAAGAATCATCATTTCGAAAGGATTTGATCTCGGATTTCTTCAAGAATTTGATCCCACCAGGTATGTGAGTCTCTCATAGCGTTGGGTTCATTCACCCACGCGCCAAGCATGTTTAATTCAGTGAAATTTGTCCTAAAAGAGTTGGAAAATTGATGTTCTTGCCATATATTCTTGAATTCGAATGTTGTTAGCAAATTAAGACGAATTGAGAATTTTATGAGATCCTTACATTGAGTTTAGGGTTGTTTTGAGTTAGTTTCTTGAGTATACATGTTGGACATCGGGATTTAAAATGAATTTGAGGAAGATAATCGAATTTAGGTGGATTGAGGCTGAAAAATGAAGAAGAAAACAGTCGAATAAGGTTCGTAAAACAAGTCTGCGTCGCGGACTTGTTCCCCTTGTGAACAAATATCTGCTCCGCGTCGCGGAGAGGACGCGGACTCCACTGTCTCAAATTTTATTTTTGCGAGCATTTATTTAGGAGCATCTCCGCATCGCGGACTTGTTCCAAGACGGTGGTTTTGTAACTTTTATCAAGTTTAGCTTTTCGAAATCATTCCTAAACATCAAGAGACTTTTCCTATCACAAATCATAATCCTTGAATTCATAATTCAATTCAATGAAAGTTTAGAGTCAATTCAAGTGAAGTCATCAAAGTTTTCACGGGTCTTTTACAAATGTTTTAACTTTGTTTTAAGACTAAAAGTTCAAGTTAAGCTAAGACTAAAGAGTTGAGTTCATTTCTCAAAGAAGCTATAAGGGAGCTAAGTATTCCCTAAGAGTTTATAAATGTTTTCAAATTTGAGTAAGAAAAGGGAACATTGATTCCAAGAGAGCTTTTAAAGCTAAGTTTGAGCATTTATTTCAAACCAGAGAAGAAGTTGTTAAAAAAACATATGAGCTAAGTATATTTTGGGAGTAGTATTGAGCATCGATATGGGGACGCGAGTTCATATTAACTCAAGCCCCAATAAACCATGTAGCCATCATGGACAGAAAAAAGATCATATTTTTTAGATGGTTCCTTAGTGCTTTTTTTAGCATATACTAGTGGATCCACTTAGTAGCTCAGGTTCTATACCGATGGCAAGGTATAGGACGGTCCTTGGAAATGTGAGGTAAAGCGTTGTACCATCACTTAGGCTCATAGTGAGGGTTGTCGGTTAGAGAAATTCCACACAAGTTATTGTATTTTTATATACATCAGTTTATTTTATTTTTACATACATTTCAGAGTTATGTTGTATCCTTGTATATACACAGAGTTGACATCATGTCTTCAAACAATTTTTCTTTATATTGCACTTGTTTTAAAACTACTTTATATTGAATTGAGTTCAGTTAAGTATTCATAAGTGAGAAGAGCCAAGGTAAGTGTTTCTTTCAGATTTCTTTCAAGCCTTTGTATGTTAGTATTTCCAACTCGCATACTCGTACATTCAATGTACTGATGCCAGTTGGCCTGCATCGTATTATGATGCAGACGCAGGTAACCAGGATCAGCATCCAGCGCCTCGTTAATCCAGTTTGAGCATTCAGAGTGTGTTGGTGAGTCTCCTTGCTTTCCAGATGACTCTTTTATTCGCTTTCTAGTTTAGTTCATTAAGACATTGTGGGGTTTGTCCCAACATCCATCTCAGTTGTTTTAGAGGCTTCATAGACAGTTAGTAGTTTAGTTGTCTTTACATTATCGTTCAAATGTTGTTTAAAGATTGAGTTGCCATTTTGGCTAACCTATTATTTCTTAAGTTATGCATGAGTTATATTTTCTTATGTTTAAGTCTTCCGCTGAGTTAAGTAAGTCAGGCCAGGGTTCGCTTGGGGCCAACAATGATCTTCGAGTGCCAGTCCCGCCCAGGCTGTAGGCTCGGGGCGTGACAGGTTCTCCCACCGGAGGGTAAGTGTGGATGTCAATCACAGTAGTGTAGGTCGTGACATCAACAATCAAAACTATAAAGGATTTTTTTTTACTTTTGGATTCATTGTACCTGTAAATTCCTAAAAGCATTTTATTTTATTTGTAATTTGATATACCGATAATTACATAGAGATGTGAGAAACTAAGTACAATGCATGAATTACGTAATACATGATGTTTTTGACAAATTAAATGATTTTTCCTAAATTTTTAGTCCAACCATTACGAGTATTACTTGTACAATATTAACACATTTGTGATTGTTGAAGAATTCTCAATTTTATTTAAATTTATCAAAAATAAATGTTCAAAAATACCCCTCAACTTTTAAATATTGTTTAAAACTATCCTCAAATAAGAGCTTTGTTCAATGTTAAAGTCAAAATATTACATTGGCATTTATATTCTTTTTTTTTTGCATATTAGTTTAGTTCTTTTTCAATTATTTTTTTCCAAAAAATAATCTAATTTTGATTCCGGATTCAACAACATATTTGGTCATATGGTCAAAAGTATTTTCAATATTTTATTAAGTAGATATGAACAATAAAAAACCATTCAAAGTCTTTTTAGATTTGGTCAAATGAAGTTAAATATTATTTTGGATATTAATTACAAACGGGCAATCAACATTTCTTAAACAATTTTTTTTTTCAATATGGTCAAATGTAGTTCAAAGACTACACATAAAGTCAATATCTTGTACATAATAGTCAACTTAGTCTTTTCCACATCTCTATATATTAAAAAAAATGTCTTCCTTATTGTAGCAAAGGTATCAATACTTACACCTAGCAAATCAAATTCAGTGTTGAGCTTTCATGTTGTATTAATTAGTCTAATTTCTTCAAAACACCTAAGAATCATGCCTATAAAAAGAAATGAATTCAGGATGCATCAAAGAACGGTTCAACAAACGTTATTGATGTTATATTTTCTTTTGAGTTATAATAGGGTGGAAGGACAAAAAAAGCTATCCAAATTAGAGGATGCGGAGTTAGAGAAACAACTAAAAAATTTTAACAAGCCAGCCGTCAAAACAGTAAAGGTGTTATTTTTTTCAAAAAAATTATTTTATTGTACTTCTAGGTCCCAAAAGACATTCTATTAGATAATATCACTTTTGTATTAGAAAAAACATTCATTTGTCACATGATTCTTGGGAAATGGAGAACCTTCCCTTTCCCTTTTTGTGTGTAAACTTTCGTTGTAGTTGAAGATTGAGGTTAGTCCATTTCGATTCGGTTGTTTTACTTTTTTTTAATCTGTTTTGAGAAAAATGTTTTTTTTTTCGTTTTTTGAAACTATTTGATTCTATTTTTTCACATAACATGTTTAAATCACAAGATTTAAAAGCACTTTGATATATTCTATATATATTTATTTTAGGATCACAAGATTCAAAATAAAATTACTTTTTAAAACTTCATGTCAAGTCCAATTAGACAAATGAATTAAAATGGATTAAGTACAATTTTTGCATTTTATCTTGCAAATTGGAGATAAGGGCACAACAATGGCTTAGGACACACCTATCGAACTATTTTTCGTTAACAAATAATTGCATGGATAAACCTTTTCTCAACGAAAGTAGCATAAATGAACAAAATATTAACGAATGACCTAGATAAGTCTTTTCTCAAAGTTTGATAGCATATTTGAGAATTTTTCCTTTTTTTTTTTAAAAAAAAGAAGCAATAGTATTATCATTTACTAACAATTGTTCTCGTGAGTATGTTTTGTGTTTAAAAGGTACATCTTGTTGTAACTTAGGCTACTTAATTTATTGATTTTGATTGTTTACAGACTAAATATGGAGATACATACGACTGTGTAGATTTCTACAAACAACGTGCATTTGATCACCCGTTGTTGAAGGACCATAATTTTCATCCTAAGGCATATCTCTACTCTCTTTTCATTTCGTTATCATTTTGTTCATATTGGATATGACGTTATTGACATGCAATTAAACATCTGATTGAACAGATGAAACCTACTTTATCTAGAATCAAGAAAGATTCAACTTTCTCATCAGCAACTAATATGTCATCGACAATATGGTCAAAAGATGGAGGATGCCCTTTTGGAACTATTCCTGTTAAGAGAATTACAAAGGATGATCTTATCAGATTAAGACGTATGCCCCCGCCAGAGGATGTCACATTCGACGATGAATATGATGTTGTAAGATGATTTATGCCAATTTACTTCTATATATCTTGCATATTTCAAACCTAAAAATAAGTTCATTTTCTATGCAGAGCAACAACAATAGTGGGCCAAATGGAAGATACGTATATTCACAAGGATATAAGGTGGTGTATGGCTATAAAAATTATTTTTTAATGTCCATGTTTTATTTAATTGGATTTGAAGTAATAAAGGAACAAGTAATTCTTAGGTTAATTTGGGTACTCTATAAGATTTACTAAAAAAAATTAATTTTATTTAGGTTGCAATAACTCGTATTCCATATAATCCAAATAGCAAGTTTGCTGGAGCCGGAATGGATACTGTTTTGTACAATCCTCAAGTTAAAGGACAACAACACAGTGGATCTCGACTAAAAATTCAAAAAGGATCAGATATCTTACAAGTTGGTTGGAGAGTAAGTTTATATCAATTTTTTAAATTAAATTATTCTATCGTTTTGTGGAAGAAGGATGTGTGTTAACTATTGAATATTGTGCTTTTAAGATGTATATTAGAAAATTTGTTAGCAAATGCTCAATATTTAATAACTATAATATAATATCTTTGTTTCGTGCTTTAGGTGGACCCAACATTATACGGAGATACTAATACTAGGTTTTTTATACATTTCCAGGTAACTATCTTTTGTACCATGGTGATTTCCCTTTTGAGTTCATTAAACTAGTACATCTTTTAGGGTGTGTTTGGTGTGAAGGACAACATTTTCTTAAAAATGTTTTCTAATTTTCTCATATTTAGTTGGCTTAAATGTTTTCCAAATCAACTTAATTTCCTTAAATTTAAGAAAAATAATTTCCCTTAAAAAATAAGAAAACATTTTCCAAAAGCCTACTTTATCCTAAAATTACAATATTTTTTTTCTTACCCTACCCCATACTTCGTACCTGACCCTCCACATCCAAAAAATATAAATGAAAATTTTCTTATTTTTTTAATTTCAAATAATTTTTTACCCTTATCCCCACCCCCCCTCCACCAAACAAAAAAAAAAA
The DNA here is from genome assembly GCA_029582685.1 of Solanum piurae. Taxonomy (NCBI): domain Eukaryota; kingdom Viridiplantae; phylum Streptophyta; class Magnoliopsida; order Solanales; family Solanaceae; genus Solanum; species Solanum piurae. The sequence continues at coordinate 647 of JAJOOO010015181.1, read as the reverse complement.
AAAATCAAAACCCCTACCACACCTAACCCTCCCCCCACCTCCGCAAAAAAAAATTTGAACATTTTTTTCAAATTTTTAAAATTTCATTTTTACCCCATCCCATACCCTAACTATGCGACCTCCCCCCCCCCACCACCACCCACACATGCACCCCGTCAAATTTTCTTTTTTAAAAATTTATACTTGAAAAATATTTTAAATTTTTAAAAAATCATTTTTTCGTCATTCCCCACCCCTAATCCCTAAACCCCCGCTCAGGCCACTCCAATTATTTTTATTAAAAATTCTTTTTTAAAAAATATTTCAAATTTAAAAAAATTCTTTTTTATGTCACCCCCTACCCCTCCAGTCAACCCCAACCCTCGTTAATTTTTTTAAAAAAATATTGTTTTTTGAAAAGTATTTCAGATTTTATAATTTTAATTTTTTACGTCTCCCAACCCCTACCCCCCCCCCCCCCCCACTTCCCCTGGTCAATTTCTTTTTTATGAAATAATTTTTATTGAAAAATATTTCAAATTCATAAAATTTCATTTTTTGTGCTAAACCTACTCCTCACCCCCCCCCCCCCCCTCCGCCACCTTATTTTTAAAAAAATATTTTTGAAAAATATTTATGGGTCAGATCTCAGGGTCGGATTTTTGAAC
>JAJOOO010015180.1:0-10364 GCA_029582685.1 Solanum piurae | reverse complement strand
CGAAGGGTTGCAATTTTTCCAAATAGTTGTGACATTTCCGATAAGGCACAACAAACATTTGTTCACACTACCCTTTGTTGTCTATAAATAGAGGGATTTTCTCTCATTTTAAAACAACAAAAATTCTGAACTTCTTATTCTTTTTTTTTCTTCTTCTTCTGCACAATTAAATATTCGTGTACTTTGCTCTTGTTGAGTTGCTCACTGACACTATTGTTTACGTTACAGATCATGATATTTTTTTACAGTCATAAATTTATGCTTATGTTATTAAGGATAAATGATAAGATGTTATAATTTTTATTTTTCTTTACATTATTAATGTTCGTTACTACGTAATCTTGTATGTAAAATAATATAGTATTATAGTTTTAATGACGAATAGGTTTTAAGTGTTATTTTATAAATTTCGTAATATTAAATTTCTGCAAAACTTTTTATTCAATGTACACCTAAACTATATTCCGTTTTAATTACCCCCGAATTTGTTTATTCCTCCATCGCATATACCTTTGTTGTCCACCTACTCCAATCCTGACTACACGTGTGTGACAGATTGACAAAAGTGATGATGTGAATTTCTAGCTGGATAAATAATAGCCCCACCTAGCCACAATTATTTTGAATTTAATCAGAAATATTAATGGCAGTAAATGCCAACTTAAACGGGTCCATTTCCCCACTTTTTGAAGAACACTCATGACTCAGCCAACGTCTCTTCGTCTTCTTAAATTTATTTTGTGTATATATATTTTTTTAATTAAAAACTTCAACTAAGTAAATTAAACTTTAACACAAATTAGAGTATGATATTACACACATTATATAGGAATCTAATTAATACAAAATTTGAAACAACATTAGTTCATGAAAAATAGGTTGTTAATTAAGTTTATTTTTTTAAATCTAAAAAATGAATAATTATAATTGTTTGTTTTCTCAACATTTAAATATTAAAAAATTGGTGAAAACTTCACATTTTTGTAAATGCAAAAGAATTCTCATGTTTTAGAAGACAAAATTATTTTAAACAATTTTGGTAGATATTGAAAAAGGTGGGTGGTTGTTGAAGAGAATCAAGGCCAGTTTCTGGCTTATTGCATCGTCATCTTTTTTGGGTGTATTACAATTCAGAATTGGAGGAGTCCCTCATAAACAAACAAGTCTCCTATTATAATTCATAAATTTAGCAAATGTAATTAAAACGAAAAAGAGAGAAAAATTCTGAAATTTGAAAAGAGAGAAGGGATTAGGGAGAATAAATAGTTAGAGAATAGAGAGAAAGTTCTGAAAATATGCCAAATCTTAAAGAAAAATGGAGATTTTAGTTTTTTTTTTTTACCGTTGTAACTTTATGATGTGGCAAAAAATTAATTCTTCACGCGCCTAGTAGAGTTTGTTGTCAATTTCTATGCGGGTGGATAATAAAGGTGTACGCGATGGAGGAATAAACACGTTCGGGGGGGGGGGGAATTAAAACGGAATATAGTTAGGTGTACACTAAATAAAAATTTCACGTTCAGGGGGGTAATGAGCACTTAAAGACTAAAGATATTTTGATATATTTAATACATTTTTAGTTTAAGAACATAAGATTAAATAATCGTTTGACAGAGTATATTAGAAAAAATAATGCATGCACTAGCTTTGTGTATTACTAGTATTTTATTTATTACACGTTACACTTTATTTTGTATTAAGTTATTTATAATTAATATATGAAAATTCATGGTTTCTGTATTAGTAATACAAAGGTTTTTAATACATGCATCATAGCATGCTAAAGACACAATTGCCCCCTAAAAATCGTTTTCATTTTCTTTCTGCCAAATTTCTAGAGGGATTTTTTATAAACAAATATTTATTTTAAAAATTATCCAATGCATTTTATTTTTAATACATCAACCAACACTACAAAATAATCAATATAACTAATACAAATAGTTATGTAAAACAATACATAAATTAGTTATGTGAATTTTAAAATTATCGATCAAACATTATGTAAATAACTTATTTTTTATCTAATTACTAAATATCGTACATAAATTAGTATAGTTGAGTTACCAAACGACACCTAAAGGGGTGATGTGTAATATTCTTGTTCTAAGGGGGCAATTTGTAATTTGATCACCGGAAAACGACAAAGAAAAATTGACGACGAGACTGGAAGAGGAAAATTCTAATAAGGAGGCTAAAAGGCGTAAGCGTGTTTAAAGGCGGCACGATCAAGCAAATTCATCATTACGTTCTATCACATTTCTTCTTCATATTTCAATTTTTTTTCTGCTTAAACGGAGAAAAATGAATTGGGTTCAACGGAAAATTTATCTCTACAATGTCACTTTTGGTTTGTACATGCTCGACTGGTGGGAACGTTGTCTCTTCAGTATCCTTTTTTTTTTTGCTTCTCATGTTCATCAATTTTGTTAGATCTGATAAAGTTCTTTTTAGTTTATTGATTTTCAATTCATTTTGCTGATCTGTGATTTAGTTATCAGATTTTGATTGGATCTGGAGTTCTTAACGCTTTTTAGATATTTTGGTGCTTGTGTTGCTATGGTTTATGTGTTACAATGGGTTTCGATTTGCTTCTGAGCTCATCAATAGGTATGTGTTTCGTTTTCTCTTGAAGAAAAGTTTAGTTTTGTCCGTATTACTTGCAATTAGTTTAATTTTTCAGCAACTATCACAAATTCATGTATGTTTTGTTCATAAGTGTGATGGTGGAGATTGGATGTAGAAAAGGAGTGGCAACTGGGATTAGTAAATCATTAAAGCAAACTGATTGTCGCTTTGATGTTTAATTCTTCATTTTGAAAAAAATAGATTACAGTGAACTTGCATAGTGATATCCAGGTATGCCATTTTGTAGTCTATATGGTTGAATCTCAATGAATGTAGTGGAAGGATTGTAAAAAGATGCATTCTTATTTGATACCATAGATAATTCGTTGGATTGTAAAAAGATGCATTCTTATTTGATACCTTAGAGAATTCATTGGATTGAAAAAGATGCATTTTTTCTGTTCTGATCACCTAACTATGAATCTTACGAGGTAACTCCAGGTTCTAGTAGTGATTTTGGTTCAGAGCAAATGGATAATTGTTCTCACGAAAGTTGTGACCCAGCAGCTTACCATCCCCAACAGCAGGAATGAAAAAGTAAAAACCTTTAAAGAAGCATTGAATGCACCCAAGGGTGTGGCGTAGTGGTCAATAAAGTGAGAGGAGAATTATACGGTCTTAGGTTCAAATCCTAAGTAAAATGCAACTTAATATACATGGATTAGTCAAAATGAATTAGCTGGAAAAAATAGTCAAGCCAGAGTAGCAAAATCATGACATCTGAATGAACCAATTTCATGAACACTACATTTGGCAACCTGTTGTTCTTCCAATTTATGCCATTTCTCCAATTGACCACCATTGTCTATAAAGCTACACCAAGTTCTGATATTTCTCTTGTTTCCTGATTTAGTTGATCTGATTTAAGATAGATTCAAGTTATTTTGTAGTAATTTTTATTAGTAGTACCTTGTTAATATAGATGCAGATTATTTTGGTAGTAACCTGTCATAAGGGGCCTAACTTTCTTCTTTGATGAAGTAAGTTGTTGCATTGCTGGCATCAAGAAGATGCAATGGTTGCAAAAGAAGTACGGTTAGCTCCAATACATTTGTCTATGCTAGGGAATGGAACTAACAAAACAAACAAGAAGGGACAGTGTCTGGACAAAAAAAGTGAGACTATGCTAAAATGCAATGGAACTGTTAGCTCCAAATACCAAAAAAAAAAACTAATCTATGTGCAGGGAGCTAACAAAGTCCAGAAACTATTCAGGGAAATTTACAGGGGAAAGTTTACTTTAACTAAAGAGAAGTAGGACACATGTAGCCTTGAGAGAGTGATTTGAATTGATACACCATTAAAATATCTTTGATTCCTTTCTACCTATGCTATCCAAAAAAATGCTGGCTGGTATCATAGTCCAGACTTTCCTGATGGCTTTATCAACTTTCCATGAGCTCCAACATTCACCTGCTTACTTCAGATTTTGTGGCATGACCCATTTAAGTCCACAAATAGAAGAAAACATATTTCAAATGTCATTTGCGACTGTACAATGGAGCAGCGAGTGATTGACTCTACTGATTTTTGGGCATGTAGCATCTAGTTGTAATTTGAAATTTTCTTATGACGAGGTTGTCCTGGGTCTATCATGCTCCATGTTAGTCCTAGCCAGTTGTAGCACATTATCTTCATTGGTAACTTTGTCCTCCAAATCGGTTTCCAAATACCATTGTGGGAACAATAATGATTTGTAACCTTTTTTAGCTGTGACTATTCCTTCTTTTGTATGACCCCTTTTCATACTATCTGGATTCTGATGCATCACTAATCACTGAGTTGTCCAATTTTGCTAGGAGATCTTCTCCGTCATTGACATTCCTTCTATATATAATGTTCCAGCTTTCCCATTGCTAATGAGAAATGGATGAGTTAGTATCACTGCAAAGATGGAATAGTCGGATGAATTCTTTCATTAGAACAGAGTTGCTTAGCCACTTACTTTAAAGAAACTAATATTAGAATTTCCAACTGAGAAAGATTATTCTGTGAAATTCCTCCCATAGTTTGCTAATAGTTTTCCGTAGACATAACCCTGGAGGTGTTCTTGAAACTTTGGTGCACCAATGATTGTAGGTTCCATGCTTTGCTTTAACCACTTTCTTCCAGAGACATCCTGGCTATACCTCCATAGCCATGTCATTGTCATGCATTTGTCATGAATGGCAAGGTCTCTTATTCCCAGACCTCTTGAGATATTGATTGAGTGACTTTGGTCCATTTCACCAAAGTGGATTTTATGAGACCTATTATTACCTACCCCGAGAAAATTCCTCCTAATCTTGTCCAATTGCTTGAGAACCTTACCTGGCATAGGAATAGAGACGTGTAGTTAGTGGGGATGCTTTCCACAGAACACTGTTGACTAGTGTAAGGGGCTGCTTTCCACAGATAACTGTTGACTAGTGTAAGTCTACCTTCCACAGAGATACTGCATTTGCCACGGTGCAAGCCTTTTCTCCAAGTTTCATACTCTATCCAAATTCCAAAAGCTCTGAATTTAGCAATGGAAGCCCCAACTAGGTAGTTGGGAAAATACAAGTACTGAAGTACAAAAGATCTACCAGTTCAGTCAAGTTTGGCACTGAACTAAGCGGATACATCACACTCTTCAACAATGTAAGGTGAAGATCTGATGAAGCTTCAAATATTAAGAGCGTGAGATCAAGTTTTAGAACTTGGGTTAAGTCTGCTTGACAAAATATCAAAGTACATCAGCCTAGAGTAAGTGAGAGGTAGTGATTGAGTTCCCAGAGCCCCAGCCTCAAACCTTTTAACTAACTCATTTGAACAAATTTATCCTACGTTTTTTTATGTCCCTCCATAGCCAAGATGAAGAGGAAGGTTAAGAAGGGTCCCCCTATCTAAGACCCTTAAAAATCCTACTGGAGAACTGTTAACCTACATTGAGAACTTGACTATGGAGATGCTGAACTTGATCCATCTGACACACCTATCAGGCTATCACCAAACCTGATTTTCCTTGGCATAGAGATAAGATATGACCAATTTAGTTGATCAAAAGCTTTCTCTATAATCCAGCTTTTGAAAAATACATGCTTCCCACTTTTAGTTTCCAATCAAGAGCTTCATTAGCAATCAAAGCTGCATCAGCAATTTACCTGCCTTACATGAAAGCATCAGTAAGGAGCCTAACTTTCTTTAACAATATCCCTGGGGATGAGAACGCTTTGATTGTTTTTGGAATTCCAGTGGCAAAGTGAGAACCTTTTGATTGTTTTAAGTAAGTGGTTGAAGAAAGAAATGGAAATAAAAAGCTAAGAAGGTGTACCATAGGTGAGCCTGGAAATATGGTTGCAGAAATATAACTGAAGGCTGAAGCCAACCTCATTGTTAGTCTGGTGAGCGAAATAAAGTCTGGCGGTCAGTTATCACTAGTTTGAAAAATAACATTGGTTTTTTAGTCTTGTTTGCCTGGACCTGTAACCCATGTTATTGAGATGAATCTTAACTTGCTTCAAATTGCTAGCCCATGAAAAGGAATTTGGAAATAATACTGAAACTACTACATGTGGTTTGGTTGTGATAGTCATAGTACTCTGTTATAGGTTAACCTGAATTACTGCACTTTGTGTTCATTACTATTAGTCTGTTGTAGGCTATTTCTCTTGCTGTCTGATCAAATGAGTTGAGAAACGTCTTTTTTAATATTGAAGTATATTTTTCTTACGATCAAATGATCTTATGCGCAAAACGCAGACCCTCTTTCACTTTCCTGTCTATGCCTTGTACTTCTGTAATTTATTGGGAATAGTAATGTGTGACTTTGTTGAAACTCCATTTTATGGTTTTGTGTACCTTATTAGATCTGGAAAAATATATCCAATATTTTGCATAAGTTATTATAAGCGAGTTCCTGCTTATATCATTGATAATTTTCTTATTTCAGGCAAATGTGGTGAAAGTTCATCAGCTATGTCGAGCGTTATTCTTCACCATAACTAAGACAGATAAGTATGCTTCTTTTGGCATTTAACTTTTAAGGTTGTGAAATTGTTTGCTGTGCCATGGATATAGTTGGCTTTGTATGAATTCATCTTACTAGAAAAATACGTTCGTTTCTTATTATTTACCGATAGATGACACTTAATGTAATAGTTCGAACAATCAATCAGAAATTCAAGTTGAAATTCTTGATTGTTGTGAGGAATGCTTTGCAATTAGCTTATCAATTTGTGAAGTTTTTTTTTTTTTTGATGCGTGTGTTGAGTTGATAGCTCTGTCAATGACTAACTTAATATTGAAGAAAGCATTGTTGTTTCATTCCTTTTAATCTTTAAGATTAATATAAATTTGGTGCACTCTAGTTGTTATTACATTTTAAAATGAGTTGTGGATTAAATTTCAGTGGCACCCCCTTATTGTGCTTGTTTTTGCTCTTTTGTCACCATTTGTAATATGCCTAGCAGTTTTCGACCTTGTTTATATATATATACTAGCCTTTCTGCAGTGTAGTTCCATATCTCTCATGCTTGTACACTCATGTAACTCTATTTATGTTGTAGCCATCACACTAGCAATTAAACTTTAGTGTATCTTCTTTTTGAATAATGTATTTAGTAGACAACACACATTCTTTGATAAACTTTTGCTTCTTTATATTTACAAAAAAAAAGGACCTAAAATACCCTTAAACTATTAGATTTGGTATAAAAGTGTCTTCGTTTACCTTTCGGCTTTAAAATGCCCTTGATGTCAACCTATTGGCCTTGAAATATCTTTATTTTTTTACAGCTACATTTAACAATAGAATTAAATTTCTCATTACTTATGTGGCACAATTTCATTGGGTTATTTGTAATTAACCTAAACAAATTAAATTTCAATCCAAACCCGGATCCATTTAATAACCTGATACCCGCCCCACGTTCAATTCCATTAAACTAAGGAAAAAATTGACAGAATTGACAAAATTATCTTAAACTTTCAATCAATTCATGCGAGTCCTATCTTTTGTAATATGATCCGAAATTTCAAATTGCAAAAGATAGGACTTGCCTGTTTGATTGAAAGTTTTGAATAATTTTGTCAATTTGAGGCCCTAACAAAGTAAAGTAGCTATACCGTCCATGGCCTCCAAGTGGAGGCGGATCCAGGATTTAGAGTTTCTGGGTGCCAAGTAAATTCATCGAGCAAATCAATTTAGGGGTTGAATCAAATTATTTGTCTTGTTGGTCTATATGACAAACCAAACAAAAAGATATGAACGGTAGTAAGATGACATTTATGTATTATACATATTTACTACAAATTTGCACCCCACATTTGACTGAGAGCATGAAGTGAATAAAGTTAGAATTTTTAATAAATTATGAAAGTATTGAATTGATAACTCAAATATAGACGAAAAAAATACCTGAATCGGAGCGATTGGGCGAGGGAGGTTGATATTTGAAGAAGAAGACGGACATGATTTTCAATTTAAAGAGAAAAAACAAAACTTTTCTTTTTAACTTTTATGTCTTTAAATAAATATTAACTAATAAAAAATAAAAGAAATGTCAAAGATTATTAAATTAAATTAGTCAAAAATAATTATTTATTAAAACTTAATAATAAATCAATAACAATTAGAAAAAAAAAGATTTGTTAGTGCTGACAGTGACTATTGTCTCGTCCAATAATTTTTTTTAAAATGCATTCAGCGGGATTCGATCCCGTAACCTCGTCAAAGGAATGATGACCCTTTGCCAGCGGCACCACGAAGTGATTTGGTTCACTGGGTGGCAAGTTTACAATATATATGTATATTGTATATATATTTACCTATACATATAGAGTTTCCGTCGAAACTTGTGGGTGGCGTGGCACCCCCGCTGGCCTTAATAGATCCGCCCCTGGCTCCAAGCAAGATAATGCTCAAAAATTATCATAGGCAAGACAAGACAATAAAATTACTAAAATTTTTGCTTCATATTTTAAAAAATATTAGCAATATTAAGGTTTGAGAAATTCCAAGACCTTTCATCCGACCATTTCGATATCGGACTTCATTAGCCCCACTTCCCACCATTAATATCATCCACCTTATCACAACCTTCTTATTTGACATTTTTATTTAGTAAACTTAAATAAGTAATTCTTATTTCTGTCATTCTATATTTTAGTTAGATCTTTAAATTACTGTCACTAACTTGTTAATTTAGGTCTCCCAACAAGTTTTCATGATGAGACTAATTCAATTTTGTAATATAATATTTTATTAAATATACCTATTAAATAATAAACCCACAAAATAAACATGTTTCAATTATATTATTTTTAAATATCTACTTAACATATAACTTTTTTTTTTTTATGGTGAATGAGCTTACAGGGTTGAAATCCCCTCCTCTAAAGCTAGTTAGATAGACTTTAAATAAAATTTTAACGGATCAAAACATATATTTTCCTTGGTATCAAACATATCCCTACTCTATAGTCTATACCACTCATTTCAATGTGTTCCTTTTCTTCTACTCTCTAATTATAGGATAAATCATCTTATTATCACTAATAAAGTACAAAATAGTTGATTATATAAGGGTCATTTGGATATGAATATGAAATCAGATTGATATGAAGCTGAAGTTTCACAATTTATGAAAATTATTGAAATTTTCTGAATTCTTATACAATCTTACCAAATAAGCAAACTATAGTTTATAAATTCATAAGACGTCGCATAGATAAATCACTTATCTTTATATTTCTTTTATAAATAAATATTTGTAATTACAAAATTTCAAATACACATAATTTTATGAAGATACACTAGTCAACAACAATAATAACTAGTTATTCTTTAATATAATCCTTTCAAATGAATTGAATAATCTCTTCACACTGAACAAAAGTTTTTTTTTTACAAAATTTAAGATTAGGGATGTTCGTGGTTCGGTTTGGATAAGTTATTGATTAAAACCAAAACCAAACCAATCTAGTCAGTTTTTTTAAATTTCTAAATTAGAACCAAACGAAACGGAAAAAAATACTATCGATTTGGTTATTGTCGGTTTGGTTAAGTTTTTCTGGTTTATTCGGTTTGAAAGTTAGAATTTTTTTGAGGACGTACGCATCTCGATAGACACAAACACCTAGTACATGAATAATCCACATAAAAGTTATTGTCAGTTCAATTAAGCAATTAAGCAATACTAGAGTTATCATTACACGAACGTGATTCAATTAAGAGAAAGTGTGACTATTTTATGTGAAGTAGGGTAGGTAAAAACTAAAATTGATTTTGATGGACTTGGACTTAGGATTGTTATAGTTGGACTAAAGTATTGGGCTTGAGAAAATGGTAAAGTTAAAGACTTAAGTTAATTAAAAGAGCAACTTACAAAAAATGACTATATTTATAGGGTTATTGAAGTTCAATAGTTATAAATATGTTATTTACTAAAAATGACTACACTTTATGTCAACTTCTAGTTGCATGTTTGTATTTTTTTTTTTTTATTATTTATATAGTGATCTTACAATGTACTAAATAAGGTATGGTATGTTACCATAACTGCCAACCTTTTATTATGTCCCTAAATCACTCAAATTTCCATTATTAAAATACCAACTAATATTTACATATTGAATGCATATCCCGATTCATTCACATAATACAATAGTAAGTTTTATTTATATTCATAAATACAATATATTCACAAAATACTAATTATAAAGGTATTCATAAAATTTTGAATATAAAAGAGTATTTATGTCTTTTTCTCGCT
>JAJOOO010015179.1:0-12743 GCA_029582685.1 Solanum piurae | reverse complement strand
GTATTATCATTCAAATGATCAAGGCTGGTACATGAATCATAAAATTTTAATTTACTTAATTGTTTGACAAGAAAATAATCAAATTGGATACCAAATAAAAAAAAAATCGATAATAACGTTAGATTATAAAGTCAGCGATTTGTAGAACAATCAAATATTATATGAAGAAAGGAAAACCACTTTTTTTTTTAAAAAATAGTAAGTGTGTATAAGTGAGACACGTAGCTAATAGAGAGTTCTCATTTTGCTTCTTTTTGCCTTTTTTTTATTTGTAAAAAAAGGGCGTCTCATTTTATATTTTTTCACATAATAATAATAAAAAAGATAGTAGGAAATAAGAATATAAGTAAATAATAGGGAAAATTGTATGAAATAGCAAATTTTTAATTCAAATTAAATATTATAGCCACAGTTTATTTTATTTGTAATTCGCAGCAAACATCTCATTTTTTTGCCATTTGATTCGGTATACAATTAGCTATTTTCGGTATACAATTAGTCATTTTATACATTTTGGTATAAAATGTATAAAATGCGTTTGTATAAAGCGAGAGAAAAATGTATATACAAATACAAATACATATATATTCGTCTTATACACTTATAATTATACAAATACAGATCTTATCATACAAATTACAATGTATAAATGAATTTATACAAAACTGAACAATTTGTATAAAATTGGATGTATCTAGCGAATTATACAAATCAAAAGCTCCATAGCAAACATAAAATTTACTATGGAGTGCAATTATGCAAACTATAGCTATAACATACGAATATAATTTTTATGTTTGTTATATGTGAAAGTTGCTCATAATAGTAATGCATGATTATAATTTTCCTTAAAGCTTTTTCAATATTTAGAAGCTAAGAAGAATCTTCGTAGTTCAATATTTTGATTGACTACATAAAATTCACCTTATTAGTGTGAGTCTGATTATAATTCCTTTCGTCTACCCCTATTTTTTTTATAAAAATATATATTTAGAAGCTAAAACTCATGTTTTTGTGGCCAGTGGCTTCCCTGTATTGTAGACCTCTTTTTTGTTTTTTGGTACACTGGAAATACTTTAAAAAGAAAATCAAAACATCATTCATGAGTTATATTGGTTAAATCTACAAAGAGATAAAACTCTATATTATTAGGGAAGTGTGTTCCTAATTTAGCAAATTATTTGCAATGTTTAATAATAGTTTGCAAGAGCTAATCACATTAAGAGTTTGATAATCATTCAATAAATATCATCGATTGTCTCTAGTAGCACGAGATGAATTTTTTTTCCCCCCATATTTAACACTTTGTACTAAGATGTTCTTAGATACAAGGCTCAAACATTACTTGTATCTATGCAAAACTTGAGGAAACATTACATTATTATTGCCCTAATACACACATTTCTAACCTATCTTTTCTGGAAGTTAAATGCTTTGATTGAGTAAGCAAATATGAAGAGAAAAACAACTGATATTCCAACTAGAATGACTGCAACATATCCCACAAAATCGTGTTTGTAATCGAAGAAATTCTCTAAGAATTCTTCCACTGTTTCCTTTGTGTCCAATCTATCTTGTAAGTCTCCAAATTGTGAGGCAATGAGTCCGTATAATGTCCACGAAAGGGGGCAAATGTAATAGTACCATCTCCACCACACTGGCATCCTCTGTCATAAATCGAAAAAAAATTGTTATGTTGGTCTAGCAAGTTTAAACATGTGTTGTTGAATGAAGGTAATGCAATTTGAAAGAAGAACTATTACTGTTTTTGGAACGACGAATCCACAGAAAAGGTTCCATATTGTGTAAAATGCAGTTGAAACGATGGATGCAATGGTGTGATTAGGAGTAACAGCTACTGTCATCATCCCGTATAATGTGAAGTATAACAAGGTGAAATACATGAAGAACAGATACCAAAAGAACTTGGTAACTGTCCATTCAAATCCGATCATAGCATAGACTATAACACCATATATGATCGTCTGCAGTAAAAGGTGCGGGAGCTCAATCATAACCTGCATAGCAAAATATATTTTATTGGTATACGCATTGGAAGATCGAGTTAGAGATGTAATTTTTAAGGCCATACACCCTTGGTGATCAGGTGTTTGTAGGCATACAAATCTGTACCTGTCCAAAAGCATAAGGCAGAGCTGAATACATTCCAGCTGCTCTTTCCCTGTAGAAGACTGTCCGCTCAATGGCAACGACTGGCTGTACTGAAGTAGCGTTTATTATACCAAGAAACAAGATAGCAGCATACATTGAACCAATTGCATTCAAAATATCTTGTTGCTTTCCCCTGAAATTGGGTTCAAAACCATTAGTCTTGTGACTAAAAACACGTCGAGTTAGATGAAATAACAGTTCCTGTATGTTTCTGTTTACCTTTTGGAGCCCAGACCCCAGAATATCGTTCCAAGCATGAGAGAAACAAAGAATGTGAACATGAGCCTGACTGCTGTATAAGGAGGATTTCGCCAGTATGACCAGTGTTGTTTCCATAAGCAAGCCATGCATTGGGTGAAGAAAGACTGGGAGTACTTAGTTTCAAAGTAGAGGTCTTTTGAACCTGAGGCTGGCACACTTAGTTCCTGGATTAAAGCTTTGTTTCTCCTGAATATTTGCTCCACTTCAGAATTTAAGACAGGATATTTGAATGTAATCGCGTTCAACTCAAGATTCATACCTGTACAATTCAGAGTTTTTGTACAATTCTGTAAAGTCAATTCCAAGAACTGATTCTTGTGCTATTGAAGTTACCTCCAACATCCATGTTGCTGGATTGTAACCGTCTCTGATTTTCAGAACTCCATCGATTCCCTGAGGAAAATGGAAACAGAACCATTACTTAGTGTACTAGGCCACATACTAGGAATTTCAGTTTCTTTACCTACAGTAACCTTACCTCAAAATACTTAATAAGGTGAGAAGAATGGCGTCCTAATGGGCCGACAAATATTTCTTCGCCTCCTCGTTTCAGGAGTAGGAGCTGCAATTCATTAGTAGAATGAGAATTTTTTTCTCTAGAACAAATTATGCTAAATGGATAGATTTTGGAAGATTAAGATTTGCTCACCTCATCGAAAGCATCAAATATGTCAATGCTAGGCTGATGGATGGTGCATACTACTGTTCGACCTGTATCTACAGTGTTTCTAACTGTTCTCATCACTATTGCAGCTGCTCTAGCATCTAATCCAGAGGTTGGCTCATCCATGAATATTATAGAAGGATTGGCAACAAGTTCAACTGCAACTGTAAGTCGTTTTCGTTGTTCAGTTGAAAGACCATTTACTCCAGGCAATCCAACAAGTGCTTCTCTTAGAGGGGTTAGCTCTACAAGTTCCATGACCTCCTCAATGAAACTCTGCAATGATACATTTTAATATAATAGCCACTTTCAAGTTCCACTAGCAATCCTAGTAGCCATATTCCAGACTCATTTACCTTTCGGGTTTCGGTGTCAACTTCACGAGGCAGTCGAAGCCAAGCAGAATACAGTAATGATTCGTATACTGTAACATGAGGTGAATGAATGTCAGTTTGCTCACAGTATCCTGATATCCGAGCAAACGTTTCTTGCTGCTTTGGGTATCCTGATATACTGATGGTTCCTTCAACGTATCCACCGGTTTTCCTACCAGCTAAGACATCCATAAGTGTGGTCTTGCCAGCTCCACTAACACCCATTAGAGCTGTCAAAACTCCTGGTCTAAAAGCACCACTTACCCCTTTCAAGAGTTCAAGTCGGTCCTCGATAAAACCTTGAGCTTTCATTTCCTGTAGTCACAACATAGACTTGAGAATTTAACTCAGACATTTATAGGCCTGTTAATTTCCATAGCCTAAATCTTAAATGTACCTGTGGCATATCTACTGCATATCTTATATCATCAAAAGTAATTGAAAGGGGTTCAAAAGGAAGAATCATTCCCCTTCTCTTGCTTAAATCACCCTCAGTTATGTTTCCTACTCTTGAGGACAGAGACCTGGAAGATGCACTTGCCGGAACATCATTTCCTCTTTCTGCATATTTGGCCTTGATACCATAAGTACTTCTTGCAAAATCTTAAATTGAAACTGAAGCTCAAAGGGAAGAAATTACCTGAAGGACTCTTTCCTATCGGAGATAATTCAATAACCTCACCCCTTTTGCTTGCATTCCTCTCGACCACAATCTCTTCAGAAAGAATTGCCTGAGGTTTACCAAATGCTGCACCAAAATTACCCACCTTGTTGATATGTTAGGATCATCCTCTTGATGGAAATGAGATTAGATTGCATAATAGTACGCGGATTCTTACGGTTGAGATAAGCTAAGGCCACTGTGAACAGGAAATTGAAGAGCAAAACATATCCAATAAGAGCTCCTGCTCCAATCCAATACCATCTTGCTTCTGGAAAGATTCCACGCGATTTCAAGAATGATACTCCTAATGTATCTGTGCCCGTGGAGTTCGGAGGAACCTATTGAAAAATACAAGAATAAACTCTCAAATGCTACCTTAACAACCTGTCCTTCCAAAACAACAGAAGCTTTAGCTTACATGTGCCCAACTCTTCCCTAGAAATTCGTTTACAGCTATAGCATTCTGCGCATACATCATAGGGGAAATCCAGTAACCCCATATCAACCATTGTTTCACATCATCTGATTGACAATAGCTTCCTTGTTAGATGAAGCTAACAAAAAGCGAAGAACATATAAATGAGCATTGCCCTTGTGGTTTTTCAAAATATTCTGCAATTTTACCTCTTGACAGAATGAATCCACCCATTACAAGAACTATGAGTAGTGCACATGATCCAAATGTATTTGCAACAATGATATTCCTTCCAAGAGCTGCTAAGAATCGAAACAGCCCCGAGGCCATCTGGTTAAGACATATGAGCAGAAATAGCTGTTTGAAGAACCTGCAAATAAAAAAATAATCTCCATGAGGTTTAACTAAACAAGAAGTTCCATGCTTAGAAAAGGATTAAACTTCTACCTCCCAACGTCTGCCTCAAATCCAATAACATAATAAGTCATACACACCCAAATAGCAATTTCTACGAGTGTGATCGGAATTTTGAGGATCCAAGTAGGCAGAGCATATGCCCAAGCAGGAAAGAAAAGAAGATCACGTTGTTTGTAGAAGGAAGGAAGCTTCATAATACTGAGGGCAAGCTCTGAGAAACCATTGAACATAATCGTGATAACTGCGTAGAACAGTGCACCTAAGTATACTGCACCATCTATTGTTGTATCTCTGTGCATCTCAGTTCGTAGGAAGAGTGTCATTGCTATAGACGCCATCAATGTTAGCTGAAATGATAAATAAATTTACAGTTTTTTACTTCTACATAAGCATTGAGGAAATTGAAAAAGTGACCTGCTACTTACCTGTACCATCTTGAATATATAGACAAACGAATTCCTCTTCATAAGAAGGTATTCTCTAGCTGTGCAGGCTTTCAAGAGTTCTTTCTTGCTAATACCATACCTCTTGGTGGTTAGAGCAGCAGGGTGGCTCTTGGATTTGTCAAAGGGTACAGCAAGCTCATCACCAAGCTTCCGTCCAACATGAAACGATTGAAATACATCAGAAAATTCGCATGCTGTGATAAACCTATAAGGTTCATCACGACGTGACCAGTATTGCTCTTGATCCTTTCTCGATGTCACCTTTTATTAACACACAGTAAATTGCATAATTAGAAACAAGAAATGCTCCATGACAAGAAAGGAGATAATTCACAAGGTGTTTACTTCTTGTAAGAAATCAGCAACTCCTTTCCTCTCGGGGCATTTGAAGCCAATGTACTCGAAGAACTCAAGTACATTTTCCCGGGGACCTTGGTATACGATTTTCCCATCTGATAGAAGAATAATATCATCAAACAAGTCATAAGTTTCTGGTGCAGGCTGCAGAAGTGATATTACAGCAGTTCCTTGAAGAATGTGGATTGACTGCCTAATTGAATTGACAATCTGATAGGTTGTTGAACTGTCTAAACCAGTCGATATCTCATCCATAAAAAGTGCTCTTGCTGGTCCAACCATCATCTCCCCTGTATTAAAAGTTATCAATAAGTTTAGCAGCTAGCCTTAATCAAGGACGATAATTTTTTTCCCAACTCTTTGTATATGCTTTTGGTTTTTACAACATACAAGGTTTCTGTTTATCCAAACCTGTTGTTAGTCTCTTTCTCTGACCCCCGGAAATTCCTCGAATCATTTCGTCTCCAACAAGGGTATCAGCACAAATTTCAAGTCCCAATATCTGAAAATAACACAGAGAGTAGTGAATTGTTGCATTGTTATCTAGTTTTCTGGATTGGGTTTTGTAATGTATAGCTATTACCTTGAGAGTATAATCTGTTATAACATTAGCCTCTTGTCCTTCATTCCACGCTGACTGTTAAATAATACCAACTTCTTATCATAACTAATAGAAAGAAAAGACAACATGAAAATCTGAATCTTTCTTTTATTATGTCTTCACCTTCATGAAGATATCAACATCAGGGTCTGGCTTAATATTTGCTTCCTTTTCTCTCCTAGACAACTCTGCCAAAATTTCTGCATATTCATAATAAACTAATTAAAAGAGTACGCGATGCCCAAATAAGATCGGAAATGCAACATGTTTGTCTCACTGACCATATTTGGTTCCAACTCCTTGACATCTAGCAGAAAATTCCAGTGTTTCCCTGACTGTCATCTCTCCAATATGAAGATCATTTTGGCTTATATAAGCAGATGTTCTTTGTGGTACAAACTCATCCATCCCATGCCCATTATATGTAACTCTCCCTGAAACCTGGAAACAAATAAATTTATCGACTGCCAAATAAAAGTATATGTCTAATCATGTTTCTTACTTTGAGATCTTTATCAAGTTTCCCAGCCAAACCTAACAGCAACGTTGTTTTTCCCGAACTTGGTGGTCCTAAAAGCAGTGTCATTCTGCATAACAAGATTGAAATGAACGAATAAACAGGACTTTCTTGATTGGTCTAAAAATGAACCTTTTGACACAAGTGTTTTACTCACCTTCCTGGCTTGATGATTCCACTGACCCCATGAAGGATTGGCAATGGTTTCTTTCTACTTGGAAGGATATGAAGATAATTCAAGAAGTCCTATACATAGAAAGTCCAAGATGTAATAATATGATATAACAACAATGTACAAGACAAGTCCTAGTATATTATTATTACCTCTAAGATGTTAACTGTAAAGTTGAATATTGTTGGTAAAGCTCTACTACCTACACGAGCTTCTGCGTCTATATTCAAATGCTCGAAACGGACTTCAATTGTAGGAAGATCCAGACCAACTCTGCATCATATTAAAAAGCACATGAAAACTAGCTAGTCTAATGAGTTGAACATCCCTATGAGTTAGTTTGATACGACTAAAGTCATTTTTCGTAAAGAAAACATTCTCTGGAGACCAAACACCAGAAAATGCGCTGGTCTAGTGACTTAAACATCATCAAGAAAGTCATTTTTTCATTAACTTTTAACTAAAAGAGCTTAAAGTTTATACCTATCAATGCGTTGTTTGAGCTTCATCAACAACTTCTCATTATCTTCATCAGCAATCTTGACAAGCCTGTCTAAAAGATTCCTCCTTTCAATCAAATCAAGCTTTGTTATATCGACTTCCCTAGATTGTCCTTCTTCTTCTAAGAGAATGCCTCTCCTTATACGACGATAAGTTGGAAGTTTTTCAAGAGCAGCCCATCTCAACGCCTCTTCATCATCATAATCTTCTCTTGAAGAAGACCTTGAAAACACATCCATAGCACTATTTCTCCATACATTTGAACCACTCAAACGTGCACTACTCACCCTCAAAATATTTTCACCACCCTCCATTTTTTTAACTTTTGAACAAGCTTAATCAAACAAGTTAAGAACTTTTCTTATTAAGGGACTTTGATTCTTGAAATTTTGTGTAAAAGGGGTGTGATTTATGTATACAAGTAAAGAGAATATAATAGACTAGAAACTCAACTTCATGGTTACTAATTTAGTATTTGATGTAAGAGTTGATGTTGACAAAATCAATGATAGCTAAATTTTGTTTGACTGAACTATATAATACAGTAGAGGTTCAACACTTCAACTTCATGATATAATCTTTGTGAGTTATATATGGTTCATCATCATTCTCTCACTAATTATATTCAACCAAAATAAGGTAAAATAAAAAGTAGTATTAATTTAAGGAGGAAAAACAAATTCAGAATTTCGGTTCAAACACGAAAATTGAGTCAACTTTGATAGGTATTTTTGAAAATTTTTACATGGTAGAGGTCCAACCAACCATAGTTGTGTGAGACTCTATTCTTTTATAGGGAAAACTACATAAATGGGCCATAAAATCTAAAATAATTACAAGTTCATACCCAAATTCAAAGTAATGCCTAAAATATCCATTCTCTCATAAATAATTACAGTTCATACCCCCATTCATGATATAATCTTTGTGAGTTATATATGGTTCATCATCATTCTCTCACTAATTATATTCAACCAAAATAAGGTAAAATAAAAAGTAATATTAATTTAAGGAGGAAAAACAAATTCAGAATTTCGGTTCAAACACGAAAATTGAGTCAACTTTGATAGGTATTTTTGAAATTTTTTACATGGTAGAGGTCCAACCAACCATAGTTGTGTGAGACTCTATTCTTTTATAGGGAAAACTACATAAATGGGCCATAAAATCTAAAATAATTACAAGTTCATACCCAAATCCAAAGTAATGCCTAAAATATCCATTCTCTCATAAATAATTACAGTTCATACCCCCATTCATTAAGGGTGATAATTTTCGCTTAAGTGATACTAAA
Source organism: Solanum piurae (assembly GCA_029582685.1). Classification (NCBI taxonomy): domain Eukaryota; kingdom Viridiplantae; phylum Streptophyta; class Magnoliopsida; order Solanales; family Solanaceae; genus Solanum; species Solanum piurae. The sequence continues at coordinate 3,888 of JAJOOO010015179.1, read as the reverse complement.
TCGGTATCATATATACTGTATTGGTATCATTAAGGTTGATAATTTCGCTTAAGTGATACTAAATCAGTAGATATATACTATATTGGTATCATTAAGGTTTCTTGTTCACAAATTACTCATTAGTCAATGATACTATAAAATATATATATATATATATATTGTTGTGGTATCATTAAGATTTCTTGTTCAGAAATTACTCATTAGTCAATGATACTATAAGAGTATATATATATATATATATATATATATATTATGGAACAAAATTACTTATTAGTCAATGATACTATAAGACTATATATATACTCTTATAGTATCATTGACTAATGAATAGTTTCTTAACAACAAACCTTAATGATACCAATACAGTATATATATACTGATTTAGTATCAATTCAACAAAATTATCAGCCTTAATGATACCAATATAGTAAATATGATATTGATTTAGTATCAGTTAAGCGAAATTAGTAAATGGGATATATAGTGTAATTATTTAGTGGGGTATGAATATAAAGGGCATATATTTGTAATTATTTTACTTTTATGGGGTATTTGCTTATTTTCCCCTTCTTTTGACACTTGGATGGTGGACTCATTTTTTTACATTGTTGTGTGGGATTCATTCTTCTTTTGACACTTGGATGGTGGACCCATTTTTTTACTTTTTTACTATTCTTCTTTCACTCACTCTTCTTTTCTTTTATTTTTTTTTAAAATTCTTTTAGCTCCTAAATCCTAATAAATATCCAACTCCCAACTATATAAGTAATAAACAATTGATATAATTTATAAAAATACTAATAAATATCCAACTCCCAACTATATAAGTAAACAATTGATATAATTTATAAAAATATTAATAAATTTTTTTTGTCAAATGAAAACGTTCTCATGACTGAATATTAAAAATAATCATATTATTCAATATTGTTAATAGTATAAAATTAACTAAAAAAAAATCCAGTTTCTTAATTATTAGCATTTTTCAAAGATTAAATTAATTCAAATTTATTATTTGATAGCTCTTTTTGTTTTGTCTTAGACTTTAGTTCATATATGTGCAGTCATTATCTTAACATAGATTATCAGTTGTTATTTTTAGTTACGATCTTTTAAAATACTTAATGGAAAAACGCTAAAGAAATAAAATTGTAAGTAAATGTGAAGACCTCTTGATATATAGAATAATAATAATAATAATAATATATAATGAGTAGTTAATTTAAACGTTATCGAAACCAATTGATTCTTGAAGAATAAATTAAGTATTTAAAGTTTTAATTTAAAAGACTTAAATTTCACTATGTGATTTGCTTTATCCTGCATAAATTTTTTAAATCGTTTATAAATTCATCCCATTTGTCATGTTTATCTCGTTAGTATTTTTATTTTAAATTATAATTAAGATGAAAAAATTATCTATAATTTTTAAACAAGATCAGAAATTGGCTTATTTTATTAAAAAAAACCCAAGATCAGAAATTGACTTATTTTATTAAAAAATATTGAGCAGTAAGTATATTTTTAAAATTAACAGCTTTAAAAGTTTTTAAATAATTTAACAGAAAATATGTTCATCTATATTTTTTTATCAGATGTAATAATTATTTAATTATGCATTTAAAAATTAGATATTTATTAGGAGTTAAAAAAAAGAAAATAAAAGAAGAGAGGAGTGCGTGGAAGAGAAGTGGTGGATAACATGTAAAAAGTAAGAAAAGGGCCCACTACCCAAGTGTTAAAAGAAGAATGGAGCCTCACACAAGTATTGTTGGTTGGGCTACCATTATAAAAAAATTCGGGATTTCGAGCTATTAGAAAAATAGGGGTAAAATGGGACCAAATTGAACCAAACAAATTCATCAATTTTAGAATTTCAGTTCAAGCGCGAAAATTGGTTTGAATTGTGTTTAATATTTTTAAGAAAAATAATAATAGTTAAATGATTTTATGGTTCTAAATGAAATAACAGTGATGTTACCTTTTTAGTAAACAATTCAAAAATTACCATGGTGAATGAAAAGTCAATGGATAATAAAAGCTTTTTTATCTATAGAAACATAAAGATTGAGAGTAACTAAAATAATGAGACATATACTTAATATTGCATAGTTACTTATTGAGAACATGGTAAGGACAAATATCATTTGAACATACTTATGCAAATAGGTAGACAACCGAATTTATATCTTCACTATTAATTGATTTTCTTGTTTTAGTTTTATGTCTCTCACAATTATTAGACTTTCTATATTTTGCTATTTCAAAGCAATTTTATATTTACTCATGAAAGAATAATAATTTAAATTATACTAATGTAGATAATGTTTATTGATTATTTACTTTTAGAAAGGTAATATGTGTAGTTTGATAGTAATATTTTGTAAAGAAATTGTGATTTTTCAATTATTTGAAAGTTAAGACTTAATGGTTGATTTGTATCTCATGAAATCTTTAACACTATTGCATTGTTTGTATTTGTACAATTATGCTAGATATTTTATTCTCTATTAATCGCTTTGATTTTCTTAAACTTTTAACGTACTTTTTATATTGTTTGCCTTGCTCCGTACTGAGTAAAATGTTCCACCTTTTAAACACTGAAACCAAACAATATCTAGAATTCAAATTGATAAAGAGATGTAAGAAGAAGGGCAACTAGAAATATTGATACAAGCATTTTTGGATATGGTGGTTCTTCCAAAACCAAGTAATTTCTTTAATGCAAATTGTACTTTTAAATGCTCCTTCTTTTATGGCAGCCTATGAGCTTACGTCAGCAATATTAACATATTACTACTACCTACTACTATTCTATCTGACATTCATTTAATAATTATCCATTATTGAGTTGAAAGGATTTAAAAACTTCTCACACTTTAATTGAATGTGATTATTTTAAAAATTATTTTGGCATCTGCAAGACTAATTTGTTCTGAAAAGTAGGCAACTTTGCCTAGGCATATCATTACACTGTGTAAACGACTAATAGTACTAAATTATTACTTCCTCTATCTCAATTTATGTGATTTACTTTTCTTTTTAATCAGTCACAAAAAAAATAACACATTTATATATTAAGTAACAATTTAACTATAAAATATCTATTTTACCCTTAATGAAATGATTTACGATCACACAAATTTTTATCATTCATTTTGGACTACATGTTTTAAAAGTCTTCATTTCTTTCTTAAACTTCGTGCCGAATCAAAGTACCTCACATAAAATGGGACGGAGGGAGTACTAATTTAGCCACCATTCGACTCTTTCTTCACTTTTTTTTTGAAAAAAAGGTACTTTAATTTATCCGTATCTACATGTTTTGTGGCACATTGTCATTTGTCTCTGTAGAAATCTCACGTCTAGAATTAGAGAAATCAAAAATTGTATTGATGATTATAATATTGAGTTACAAGCTTCTTATATAGGAGAAGAGTCATATTCTAGTTATACTAGGAAACCTACTACAACACAATTATTTACATGAATAGTATTGTATTATAACTCAAATACCTTATCCTAGTCGACTCCTGCAATATATAGTAGCTTAGTCGTACATGTTTTATTTAAAAATATATTATAGACTGGATTAAGAGTCGCCACTTAATTTTTTAAGAAAAATCAAGAAAACTTATTTTTTCAAAAGATTAAAACAGTAAATCGATTGAAAATATTTAAAGGGGGTTCGAGGTTCTTATTAGCATTTCGGGAAGGGTTTGAAAGCACCCGAAATGTCCGCTAATACGCGGTTATCCGACAATTAATTATTTGGCTAATATGGACATGCTTAATTAAGTTGGAAGAGTAAATAATTTTGAAAGTTTTAAAGTAATCTCAAGGGAAATGTTAAGATACTAATTAAGTAAATTATCTTTGCAAATATGT
>JAJOOO010015178.1:0-15159 GCA_029582685.1 Solanum piurae | reverse complement strand
AGAATCCCCCCCCCCACTCTAGGACAGGCTCATTTGGGAACTGAAACTTAACTACCCAAGATCTACAATCAATGGAAGCATAACAAGAGTGCAACCAATCCATCCCAAGGCTGACATCAAAATCTAACATATCAAGCTCTACCAAGTCAACAAGAGTAACTCTAAGGGATAAGGAGACGAGACATTTTCTATATACCCTCTCAGCCAACATAGAATCACCAACATGAGTAGAGACAGAAAAAGGTTCTAACAACACTTCAGCCAGCACATCAAATCTAATAGCCACATATGGCGTCACAAAAGACAAAGTAGCACTGAGATCAAGTAAAGCATATACATCTAGTTGGAAAATTTTTAACATACCGGTAACCACATCGGGATAATCCTCTTGCTCTCTTCTAGTCTGAAGAGCATAAAACTTGTTTTGCTTAAGAGCACTAGCACCCGAACCACTTGGACCAGATTTAGGATAGGGTTAAGCCCTACGGCAATTATCTCTCTCATTCTTAGCAACCGAAGGACAATCCCTCATCTTGTGATCCGTCTTACCACAACCAAAGCAAGCATTAGAACCCGCTAGACATTTGCACTCATGATTTCTTCCACGCTTAGAACAATTAGGCAAAGAAGTTTCATTACCACCTCCATGAGGTTTAGGTTTGGACACCTTTTCATTGTTGGACCTTGGGGGAGCCTCAGAAGAACCTTTCCTGGAAAACCTTTATCAAAACCTAGAACGACCACGTCCACCGAACCTAGAGTATGAATAGTTACCATCATCCGTTCTTTCCCTCTTTGCTTCCCTAGTTCTCTCTTTGAGATTTTCCTCTTTAATTTGTTGGGCATGGACCATTAGACGAGAAATGTCCATGTCATGGACAATCATATCCGTACGGCACTTTTTTAAAACCAATTTGGACACACTCGAAATGAACTTGCTCATCCTTGCCCTAGTGTCGGCAACTATAGAAGGATCATACTTAGACAATTGAGTGAATCTCAAGGCATATTCTTTCACACTCATAGTTTCTTGTCAAAGATTAATGAACTCAAGCACTTTATCCTCCCTCATCTCAAGGGGAAGAACCTATCAAGAAAAGCAAACTTAAACCTCTCCCATTCTAAGGGACCCGCATCTAATGGTCTTTCCTCCTTCCATTGGTTGAACCAAATTTGAGCGACCCCCTTAAGTTGATAAGCGGCCAATTCTGCCTTCTCTAACGAAGTCACTCCCACGATAGCCAACACCTTATAGACCTCATCAATAAACTCTTGAGGATCTTCCTCAACCTTAGAGCCATAAAATTCCAGAGGATTCATCTTTGTGAAGTCTCTCACTCTTGATGCCACCGTACCCACATTTGGGTTCACGGGGTTCACAACCTCCCTATTGGCTTGGGCCATCATGGCTTGAACGAACACTTGAAAAGTTGTCCAAAACTTCGCATTAGTCATTTGGTTAGCCAAACGGTCAATCGGAGCTTGAGGAGCTTGAGGAGAAGCTCTTTGGTTAATCTCTTCACCCTCGGTCCTTCTTGCAAAAGCCCTTCTAGTAGTCATATCATGTAGACCATCAGGGTAGGGATTAGGAGAAAGACCTAATAGAGTTAAAGTCTATTGCATGACTTAGAGAAATAAAGAAGTGAAGTTTCCTAAGCATCTAATAGCTTCTCATTCAAAAAAATGTGGCACGCTTAATACTTATGAACAAGACTCTACTAGACGTGGTTAAAGACATCCTAGAACCATTCTAAACATTGTGCTCTGATAACCAAGTTTGTCACGACCCAGGGGTACATCCTAGACGTAACATGGCCTACAAGACCCCGAGAGGCCTCATATAAGCCACTTAGCTTTCATAACATAAGATAATAGAAATAAGCGGAAATTTAAAACATTTTCAAGAATATCAAAGTCTTTTATAAACAAAATGGAAGTCTAATACACTTTGTCTCAAACCATCTAAAATATGAATATCTTGGTACACAGCCCATACAATAGTGTTCAAAACATAAAAATGAAATAACATAAGAGAAATGGTGGCCATATCCTCGAATACAATGAGGACTCACCACTCTTCAAGTCTTGCTCTACTAAGATCCTAGCCACGGGGATGACAATCCATATCGCTGGACCCTATATTTGGATAAAAAATGTAGGCAAGAGTATGCGTTAGTACAAACATGTACTAAATATGATAGCCAACATAAACATCAACATAAACATAAGTCATAAGCATAATCAATGCACATAAATCATCATAACATAGGAGGAGTACTTCTTGAAGTAACCTCAACTTATCCGTAGTCAAGACTTGGGTCATCCACCTCTAGTCAAGCATATCATGGAAGGCAACTCAAGCAACAATCCAAGCTCATCATACATCATATCATAATCTAGCTTATCTTATATAGACATGGGAAACGGCTTCTTTACCTTACTGCAAAGGAACATGGGTAGTCGCCTCTAGTCAGAATTAACATATGGACCATAGGTATTCGCGTCTTGTCAAACATCATGTGACATGGGTATTCTCCTCTTTTCATTCTACAAGGATCGTGGGTACTCGTCTCTTGTCCAATCATATCATAAGAACATGGGGAGTCGCCTCTTGTTAAACTTTAAGGAATAAGGGTAGTCGCCTCTTTATCCTACTTCATGGTATACGGGTAATCCCCTCATATGCATCTCATTTGGAGGTCATGGGTAATTGCCTCTAGCCTCATCAATATCTTAGTCATTAGCATTAGATTCGCTTTAGGTGAGCAATCCTTTCCACCTAGAATCATTCAATGTGAGAAATCCTTTCACATTCATAACATAAGCAATTCATGTGGAAATTATCCCTTCCACAATCAATTACAACAATTGACAACATAAGCTTTACTCTCAAAGCCATATATCTCATAGTCATTTTATATGCTCAATCTCAAGCAATTCACATCATATCCATATCATAAGCTTCAGTCTCAAAGCAATCTAATCATGATTCACCATATAGGCTTCAATTCTAATGTACCTCATCAATCCTAGATTGAATACATCTAAACCCACGATTTATCCTTTCATGGCATAAAACCTATATTACATCAATCTCATAACTCTAGACATGGGTTAGGCATGGGTACATGTAATTTCATCCTAAAAACATGTATTACTATCAATTCAATCGTAAAAAATCATAATCCACTCAATTGGATCAACATTTATCAATACCCACAACATTGGAAGAAACCCTAACTCAAATTGGGGATTTCATCTTCTCAATTGGGAAATCATAGGGACTCCATGGATGAAAATCCATCATACCTTAATCACAAAGCCCACAAATGCTTGAGGAATGGATATTTTACCTTGACCCTAGCTTCAACTCTTCCTTCTTCTTTAACTTTCTAGAGAGAGAATTATTTTGGAGAGGAACCCAATCCTTTTGGAGAGTTTGAGAGAATGATTTTAATGAGTATATTTAGGGATTTAAATGACTTATATAGGGGTCCCAGACTTAGTAAAATGACCTCACTTTGATTTAATTAGAATCGAAAAATACCCAACTGCCCCTAACTGAACCTTCCAGACCACGACTCACGAGACCTCTCTGACAGACCATGGACCCTGGGTCACAGACCGTGGTCTAACCGATGGTCCGTTGGTCAGGCCATGGTTCTTGGACCTCTAGACAGACCTAGGTGCCCAGTCCATGGACCAGACCCACGATCTGTGGTTCTACCCATAGGCCATGGTTGGCCTCCGTGGCTGGCACCTGCAAATCCCAAAATCTGTCCCTTTTCCCTTTTTTGGATACAGGGTGTTACAGATACTTATTCTTAACGGTAACCTTGTTCAACTATCAATAGTCAATACACATACAAAGTGAACCATCTTTCATTCTAACAATTGGAGAACCCCATAGAGAGATACTCGGTCAGATGAAACCCTTATCCAGCAAATCTTTCAACTATTCTTTCAACTCCTTTAGTTCTGCCAGAGCCATACGGTAAGAAGGAATAGAGATAGGTTGTGTATCAGTGAGAAGGTCAATACCAAAGTCTATTTCCCTTTTGGGAGGAATACCAGGTAAATCATTTGGGAACACTCTCGGAAACTCATTAACTATGAGGACCGACTCAAGAGTAGGGGTTTTTGAATCTACATCCTTCACCCTAACTAGATGGTAGATGCAACCCTTAGAAATCATCTTTTTGGATTTAAGACAAGAGACAAACTGACCCTTAGGCATAGAATTTCTCACTTTCCACTATTGGACAGGCTCATTTGAAAATTGAAACTTGACTACACGAGTTCTACAATCAATAGAAGCATAACATGAGTGCAGTCAATCCATACCAAGGATAGCATGAAAATCTAACATATCAAGCTCTACCATATAAACAAGAGTAATTCTATAGGACAAGGAGACGAGACACTTTCTATAGATCCTCTTGGCCACAATAGAATCACCCACATGAGTAGAGATAGAAAAGGGATCTAGCAACACATCCAGAATAATATCAAATCTCATAGCCACATATGGCACTACAAAAGACAAGGTAGCACCAGGATCAAGTAATGCATTAATATCAAGTTGAAAGACTTTTAACATACCGGTAACCACATCGGTAGAATCCTCTTGGTCACCATGAGTGTGAAGTGCATAGAATCTATTTTGCTTGGGAGCATTTAGACCCCCAACCACTTGGACCGGATAAAGGATTAGGTTGAGCCCTTTGGCAATTATCTCTTTCATTCTTAGCAACTGAAGGAAAATCTCTTATCTTATGGTCCGTATTACCACAACCAAAATGCTTCCTTCCATACTTAGAACAAGTAGGCAATAAAGACCCACTATAATTTCCTCCTTGAGGCTTAGGGTTAGACACCCTGTCTTTGTTGAACTAAGAAAGAGCATTGGAGGAACCTTGACCGGAAAAACATTGTCAAAACTTAGAACGACCATGTCCACCGGACCTTAAATGAGAAAAGTTACCATCACCAGTCTTAGCCCTCTTTGCTTCCCTAGACTTTACCTTAAGCTTCTCCTCTTCAATTTGTTGAGCATGAACCATGAGACGAGAGATATCTATAACATTAACAATCATGGCGCTAGGTCATTCCTTAACCACCATTTCGGACACACTTGAAACAAACTTACTCATCCTTGCCCTAGGATCAACAATCATAGTAGGAGCATATCGAGACAATTGTGTAAACTTCAAAGCATATTCCTCCACACTCATACTTCCTTGATGAAGGTTGATAAACTCAAGCACCTTTGCCTCCCTCATCTCAAGGGAAAAGAACCTATCAAGGAAAGCAACCTTAAAATTTTCCTAATCGAGAGGACCCGCATTTTCCTACATCCCTTCTTTCCATTGGTTGTACCATATTTGAGCAACACTCTTAAGTTGATAAGTGTCCAACTCTGCCTTTTCCACCGGCGTCACTCCCACAATTATCAACACCTTATAAACTTCATCAATGAACTCTTGAGGATCTTCCTCAACCTCAGAACCATGAAACTCTGGAGGATTCATTCTAGTGAAGTCCCTCACTTTAGATGCCATCTATCCACATTTGTGTTCACGGGAACCACAACCTCCCTATTGGCTTGGGCCGTCATGGCTTGGGAAAACACTTGAAAAGTAGCCTAAACTCTGCATTAGTCACTTGCTCGGCCAAAAGATCGACTGGAACATGGGGAGCTTGATGAGGAGCTTTTTGTTCCACATTCTCCCTCACATTCCTTCTAGCATAAGCTCTTTGAGTATCCATCTCTTGTAGAGCATCGTATAAATATTAGGAAGAGACCTTATAGAGTTAAACTCTATCGCAAAACTTAGAGTAATGAAAGAAGTGGAGTTTTTTAAATATCTTTTAGCCTCTCATTCATCAATGTGGCGCGCTTCACACTCATGAATAAGACTCTACTTGACGTGGCTTATGAGACTTCCTAGGACCTTTCTAAACCTTGTGCTCTAATTACCAAGTTTGTCATGATCCAAGGTAGCCTCAGGCATAGCATGGCGTATAAGACCCCCGAAAGGCCCCATACAAGCCACTTAGCTTTCATCATACAAGAAATATAATAAAAGAGTTAAAGAAACATTTCAAGTCCAATCCATTTTATAAAAGTAAAACGGAAGTCTAAACATAAGATACAAAGTCATCTAGTACATAAGAATGAATATGGGTGAAGCCCGTGCATCATGTTCAATAAAAACTAAAAGAAAGAAAAGACTGAAAACAATAAATGTCCCTCCTCGAATCATGAGGACTCACCCAAAGTTCAAAATCTCCTCAAGAACTCTAGCCACAAAATTGGGAACCCTGACTGTCAGACCCTACATTTGGGGAAATGTAGGCAAGAGTATGTGTTAGTACAAAATATGTACCAAGTGTGATAGCCATGCATAAAACATTTGAAAACATACTTAAAAGAGATACCTTCATGAAATGCAATGACCAATCTAAAAATGAGATAATGAGTTAGAAATCATGAAACATAAAACATGGTCAATGCACATAGTCATCATCTTAAACATGTATGAGATACTTCCTTGAAGTAACCTTAGTTCATCATAACTTGCTTGTGAGAAGTAGTCTTAACCAACATATAAGACCATGTGATCTATTAACATGAAATAGGATGTCTCCCACACCGAAAAGAGTTGTCCTACTTGCCACGGTAAGGACCATGAACTTCTAGCTTATATATATCCACTAGCTAATGTCTATCTAGACAATCATATGTTGGCACATAATTTATGGGACATGGGTAATCGCCGCTTTTCCACTCGGTTCTAAGCTTAATTTCCACGAAATCATTCTTATTCATATTCATCTTAGCTCTTAAAGGAACATGGGAAATATTTACATCATATGACATGGGTAATCGCCTCTCGTCATTCAATTACAGATCATGGGTAATCGCCTCTTGCCTCAACATTAGGATAGCTCCTTAACATTGGTTCATTCTAGGTGAGAAAGCCTTCCAACCTTAAGAACCTTTATCATGTGAGAAATTCTTTCACAATTAATGCTTACAAGTGTATATGAGAAATCCTTCCAACAACACAACAATAGCAACATCATTGATACTTAACTCTCAAAGCATCCTTATACATAAATTTCATGAGAACGTGCTTGATTTCATAAACTTTTCTTTTATAATCTAAAACCCACATTATATAATCATAACTTGGAAAACATGGGGATTTCATGTGTTCATGGGGCATCCTCATACAAACATGAGATTGACTCAATTCATGCATAAGAGATCATAAATTAATCAATTAAATCAATAACCAAAGGAACCCATGACATAGAAGATAACCCTAATTCAATTGGGGAATTCTAACTTTGAAAATTGGAGAAGTTGGGAACTCCATGGATGAAAGGAATCCATGGATGAAAACTATCATACCTCAATGCCAATTTCTTAATGTCACGACCCAGGGGTACCCCCTAGATGTAACAAGGCACATAGAACCCCGAAAGGCACCATGTAAGCCACTTAGCATATCATTACATAAGTATAGAACAATAAAGAGTGAAACACATTTCAAGTCTTAAAAGGTTTTTCATAAAAGCAAAGCAGAAGTCTAGACTTGTCTCAATATAGCCATCTATTACAATTCTTGAATCAAATAGGGACACATCCCATACTACATAATCCGAAAAGTAAATACAAGAAAAGAACTACAATGATAATATCCATCCTTGAATCATGAGGACTCACCAACAAGCTAGGAGAAATGAGCAATTCCAAGATTTAGCCACAATAAAAACCACCTTGAGAACCGGACCCTACACTTGGGGAAAATGTAGGAATATATGGGTTAGTACAAAAATGCACTAAGTATGATAGTCATGCATATAAAAACATTAAAAATATGCTAAAAGGGACATTTTGATTGAATGCATGCACTTTGCTAAGTTAAACCATCATTTTGAAGATAGTGGAAAAACATAAGTCATAAGCATAAGAGATAACCACAGTGTCATAGACATAATCAATGCAATCTAGTTTACCATATCATAAGATAAACACTTCATAAGCCACCTCAAGGCAAGCTTGTGTAATGCATTGATAAGATCTTGTAATCCCACCCATGCTAAGCAAGTCACTTTAGGTCCTCATTCATGTTTATCATCTTTTGATCTCATCCTTAGTTTATTACTCATATACAAGGGAACATTCACCTTTAGTCAATCATATCAAGGAAAGCAACTTATAGAAACAATCCAAGTTAAGCATACATCATACAAGTAGTCCTCATGTCAAACATACTTAACAACATAGTCATAAGCATATTCATTACATAGATCATCACAACATAAGAGGAACATATCATAACTACCCTCAAAGAATACTTGTGCAATGCATGAATAAGATCCCATAATCTCACCCACACTAAGTAAAGCTTCTTGAGTAGCCATAGTTCATTATTCACATTCTTGTCATAGTGGGAATAAGCCTTAACCGACATAGATCATGTGAGTTTAACATGGAATCCGGTGTTACCCACACCGAAAAGGGTTGTCCTACTTGCCTAAGGTAGAGCCATTATCTTAGCTTAGGTGGAATCCACTAGCTATGTGACCTACAGGGGCACGTAGTTATGGTACAAGGAGATTGTTACTAGATACCCGGCCTCAACTCACGTGAGTGCATCCATCTCAAGAGATTGCTCATAGAAACCCGGCCTCAACTCACGTAAGGGCTTCCATCTCATATCAATATTCACTCGGTGCTAAGCATTAATTCCACGGAGTACTTATTAAGTCATAACTTGAGTTCATATTCATTGAAGAATGTATTGACACTCAATCCAACATAATTCATAAGATAGCTCATAGATTCAATAGGTGAGAATAGCCTTTCAACCTTAGCATCAACATATTGTGAGAAAACCTTTCACAACATGTCATATACATACATAGGTGTGTAATTGAGAATAGCCTTTCAACAACACACGACAAGATCATAATCATAATCATTTTACTCTCTAAGTGTTCTTAAAGCACATACATAAATCTCATAATCATGCATAATTCTCATAATTTACCCTTCAAGAATCAAATATCATATTCAATCAACACATCTAGAATCACTACATTAGACATGGATAATAACATGATTCAAATAACTCAATTACAACAAGCATAATCTCATAATTAACCTCCTTGAGGTCAAAACCTACTTTCAATCAACACATCTAAAATTCAAGCATTATACATGGATTTAATCATAATTTCATGTGAATCTATCACTACATACATCAATTCATACAATTCACCTTTCACCAATAAAGACCCACATCATAAGGGGATTTCATGGGTTCTTGGGGAACTCATCATAAACACATAGGGAAATCATCAATTCATACATAATATATTATAATTCAAACATTAGAGTCATTTTTGAAAGGAACCCGTGACTTTGGAATCAAACCCTAACTTTTAAGGATTTCTATCTTTGAAATTGGGGTTTTGAAGGGACTCCATGGCTGAAGGCTATCCATGGATGAAGAGCTACCATACCTTAGCAATGAAACCCAATGAACTTTATGAGAAGAACTTGTTCCTTGAACCCTAGCTCCAACTTCCTTCTTCTTCTTCCTTGAATTTCTAGAGAGAGAATTTTTGGAGAAGATGAACTCTTTTGGGAATATAATTTGGGTCTTGGGATTTAATAAGGTGAATGGGTAGTCTTTTGACTTAGAAAGTCTTATATAGGTGTATTACAACTATACAAAACGACCTCACTTATTACTAACTTAAAAAGGAATTACTTAAAATAACCCCCACTTTAAAGTGGGGTACCCAGGGACCACGCCCATGTTCACGAGCCATCAAGGGTACCACAGTCCTTAAGGTGCCCGCGTTCCCTTGACCAGTAGCTATGTTACCTTGACAAAAAAAAACCACAAGGTGAAGGCAACCCCACAAGTCGTGGTCTTCATCACTGGCCATGAAGTGGCTCGTGAAGGTGAGCCAACCTTGGAACAGCCTTGGTGAGCTACTGCCACATCACCATGGGTGGCACCACGAGTCGTGTTGGCCACCATGAACCATGAAGTCTCTCGTGATCTAGGGCAGTGCCTTGGCCGCTTGGTGTAGCCTTGGCTCTTGCCTTGGCCTTTGGCCCTTTGCCTTGGCTCATGCCCTCTAGCCTTGACTTGTAGCCCTCTAACTTAACCCTAGTGGACCTACTAAACTATGGGGTGTTACACTTAACTTCAATGGAGGAACTGGAGACTTGACTTGAACCCTAGGTTGATCCTTTCTTCTTCAAGCATTCTAGATAGAGAAATATTCTGAGAGGAAGACTTGTTCGTCTTTTGTAAATTTGAGAGAATGATTTCAATTGGGCAAATTTTGGGGTTAAAATGTATATATAGGGGTTTTGGTGAAGGGTAAAACAACATAGTATTAGGATAAAATAATTTGGAAATGATCCAAAAGCCTCTGAAATTAATAATTGTCAACCCAGACGATGGCCAGACTGATGGTTTGTTGGTCAAACCATTAACCGTTGTGTTAGGGTGTCATTTGGAATCAGAGGCTAGGTTCTGAGGCCTTGATCGATGGACCCCATCCACGGACCGTGGGTCCAACGACGTTCCATTGGTCCCGACCGTGAATCTTGACTTTTTATCCTAACTTTCATCTAAGTATGGCGCTCACCTACGAGAGCTACCTATGACCCATACTTTGAACGACGGACCGTCCTGGTGAACCATTAAAAATGAACTGGAACTTGACATTTTGGAAAATTGACTCGCCAATCCACTAACTCGACCTATGGTCCATGTGTCAGACGACGGACCGTTGGTGGCGTCCGTCGGTCCTGGCACCAGATTTCTTAAAAATTGAAATATTTTTACCCTTTCTTGAATCTGAGGTGTTACAAAAATATATGTTGAATGAGAATATGAATCAGGCATAACTTATAAATGAAATGGAAAAGGGCCTAAAATACCCCTCTCTATGCGAATTAGTACATATTACCCTTCATCAATCTATCGGGCCTAAAATTCCCCTGACGTTAACCTTTTAGCTCTTTTTTACCCTTTTCTTTAACGTCCTAAATGATAACCCTAATTAACAACTTCATTAATGATGTGTCAATATCCTATTGACTACTTTAATAATTAATGAAACTAATTAAAAAGACCACTGATTACCCACCCGCTCCACCCAAAAGCCCCACCCGATAAAATTATCTTAACCCAAGTACCCAACCGTTCATCTCCAAACCTAAAAAAAATATAGCTCATCTCCTCTCTTCTTCTTCATCAATGTTATCGCATATTTATATGCTTATGGAAAGGAAACACTCACAACCTTGTCATTGCATATTTCTCTTTTTAAAAAAGAGAATTCAACACTACTTAAATTTAAAAATAACTTAAAACAAGGTTTTTTCCTAACTTCACATCTAAAAAACGTTGCTAGAACAATTGAAAAAAAGTTAGATGTGTGTTTGGTGTGACAATTTGTCTCCTACTCTTTGGCATAAAATAGGTGTCATTGCTCTCGTGAAGCTGTTAAAACAATACTTTTAAATAGCCAATCATGTTTGAAACCGTTCTTTACCATCTAACTCAAGATAGCTACAAATATATTACAAATTCTCTACAATTCATTTTTCACCACTTTCATAAAAGATCTTAGAGTTCATCCTTTAGTACATTTGTGAGTGTATAATGGGAAATACAACCAAGACAAAACTGGTCAAATATATTGTGGCACCCTTTAAGGTGTAAGGCATATCTAGAGAATTGTACATGAAAAATAAATGGTTATGTTATGTTCGTTCCCCGTCGAATACTTCAGAAGCAATCTACTTGGAGAAGTTACAGAATTGGGGTAGGAAGATTAGGCAGAATTGATGAAAACAAGACTTGTGATTTCAACGAATTGGAAGTTGATATATATCACAGATGAGCATATGTTGTGTTTAGGTTTGGGGATGAAGGGTTGGTTACCTAGGTAAAAAGAATTTTAAAGGGTGGGGCTTTTGGGTGGAACATGTGGGTATTTGGTGGTCTTTTTAATTAGTTTAATTAATTATTATGGTATCCAATAGGATAGCGACACATCATAAATGAAGTTGTTAAGTGAGGTTATCATTTAGGCAGTTAAAAAAGGGTAAAAACGAGCTAAAAGGTTGATGTTAGGGGTATTTTAGACCTGATGGATAGATGAAGGGTAATTTTGTACCAATTCGCATAGTTGAAGGGTATTTTAGGCCCTTTTACATAAATGAAAATTCCTTCTCTTGGTTTGGCACCAAGAGACATGAAAACTCCTTCTTGAAGCTCTCTGTTCAAGAAAGCGATTTGGACATCTAATTGGCGTAAAGCCCAATGATGTGTTGTTGCCATCGAAAGGACCATGCGAATTGTGGCTGGTTTGACGACTACACTGAAAGTTTCAAAGTATTCTTGGCCTACCAGTTGATGGAACCCTTTGGCGATGAGGCGAGCCTTATAACGATTAATAGCACCATTGGAATTTCTTTTAATACGAAATAACCATTTACACCCCAAAAAATTCATTGATGGATCATGAGGAACCAAACATTGTGTACCATTGCGGAGCAAAGCATCCATTTCAAATGTCATGGCCAATTTCCTTCTTTGCACTTATTTTCTTTAGTGATGCAATTCGTCTTAATTGTTAGAGGGGATGGTAAGGAGCTAGATAAGGCAGTATCTAAATTAGTGCAGGGATTCATATTACAAAGTTGCATGTGATGAGTTCTTAGTGCTTGTGTCTTGGATGGTAAAGAAACAAGATTTTAATTTGAGAGGTTGACCACTAAAGTTAATGTAGACGGTGACGAGGTCGACAATGAAGGAGAAGACTCACTAGGAGAGGTGATGGGTGTAGTACTTTGGGGGGGGCCATGACAGGTACTACTATGCGGTGACGAAGAAGAGGAGGTGCATTAGGTGCAAGTGGAAATAAACTAGGAGATATTGGTCCTTGTGGAGGACTTGAATTTGGAGAAATAGCAACATGGAGAGACCCAAGGGTGTGAAGAGGATGGTTGGGATCGAGGACGGCCAAGGATAGAGGTTTCGGCAAATGGTATATTGCTCTCAACAAATTTGATGTGTCGGGCAAGATAAACTCGTCCAGTGGAGCAATCAAGGCATTTGTAATCCAAGTAGTTGAGACTAAATCCAAGAAAGACACAAGGCTTGCTTCGAAACTTGTGCTTGTTGTAGGGACGTAAGTACGGATAACACAAGCAACCGAAAGCTTTCAAAAAACCATAGTCGGGACTCGAGTATGGAGTGATAGACTAGTTCATATGGAGAAAGACCATTAGTGGTATATAAAGGGAGTCGATTAATTAGATAGATTGCTGACTCAAATCCAAAATGACAATAGCGAGTAGGAGTAGAACTATTAGCAGAAGACTAAATCCAGTTTATTTCGACAATATGTTGATGCTTTCGTTCAACCCTGCCTTGTTGTTCATGGGTATGTGGACATGATATACGATGTGAGATATCAAGACCGAAAAAAATAGGGGACAGGGAACAAAATTCCCATCCCCAATCAGACTGTATAGATTTAATTTTAGTGTTAAATTGTCGCTCAACAAAAGTCCTAAATTTTTGAAACTCAACTTACGTTTCAAACTTGTTCGAAATGGGGAATACCCAAGTATAACTTGTGTAATCATCAACACAAATTAAAAAAATTATGGCCTTGTGATGAAAGAAGAGGAGCTGGACCCTAAACATCGACATATAATAATTGTAAAATTGAAGAACTTCTATTGCGACTGAAAGGAAGAGAAAATTTGTGTGACTTTCCAATTTACAAGCACTGCATATATTATTGGAGCTAGAACTACTACAAGGAAAATTATTATTTTCTAGGTAATTATTGAAGAAATCATTGATGCGGATAACCGAGATAAAGATGCCAACATGAAGGAAATACTTTGATGGAATAATGAGCTAACATGGAGGAAGAGTCCGGTTGAGGATAGGACTTGAGAGTGTAGAGATCCCCACTACTATGACCTGAAAGAAGAGGCTTCTTGGAATCTTAATCCTTGACGAGAAAGTTATATGAGAGAAATTGAAAAAAAAAATATTATTGTCGATAGCAAAATGCTGAACATAAATTAGACATTTTGTAAAAGTGAGAACATAAAAAAATATTCTTAAGGGAAAATAGCGAGAGGGAGAGGTAACAAAGGATCTACCAGTGTAGTGAATGGGAAGGTCATGATAGTTGTCGACATGAACTTGATCTGGTCCCTTGCATTCCTCAACTTGATGAATGTTAATGAGATCCGAGGTGATATGATGAGTAGTGTTGGTATCTGGAAACCATTGATTGTTGGCGAGTGGGGGAGATTGATGAGCTAGGTATGTTGTAGGATGGGAGGAGTTGTAGCGTTGATAGCAAGTGTTGGCAAGATGATTGCCTCCATTGCAAATTTGACATTTAGGACAGGAGTCATAGGAGTTCCATTGCTAATTGTTATTAGAGAAAGTTTGTTGATATGAACGTCCCTCACGTCCATTGCGGCCATGATATGAACGACCTCTGTTGACACCCAATTTTGGCTCTTCATATTTAATTAATTAAGTTTCCATAAGCAGCAACAACAACAACAACGATGATAATATATATACACATATGATGAACTTTTGCAAGAATATGAAAATAAAATGTATAAAAAAAATTAAAACAATTTTTCATCCCATTTGACAAATTTATTTGATAATTTGTTTCTTATAAAAATTATACATACATATATATATACATAACGAAATTCTGCTTAGTTGATATATCATAAGTCAAAACACCTTCAAACCACAATTGTTTGAGCTCATCTATCAATGGTTGTAGATAGACATCAATCAAACTTTTTGGATTACGGGGACCTGGAATAACATAACTTAGAAAGATGTAGGGACTGGTCATGCACATTTCAGGAGGAAGATTATACGGAGTAAGAAATACCGGCCAGCATGAATAAGGCAAAGTAGCATTAGAGAATGGTGTGAAGCGATCTGCACACAACCTCAATCTAACATTTCTTGGTTCACTAGCAAAATCAGGATATACATTATCAAAATGCTTCCATGCTTCACCATCAGATGGATGAGACAAGACACCCGG